>VZTO01028147.1:63988-86128 GCA_013400615.1 Syrrhaptes paradoxus | reverse complement strand
GTCCCTCCAACTTAGAGACAAATATCGCTCTGGAGACCACACTAGCTTTGCAGAGCTGAAGAGGGGACACTGCAGCAAGCTCTGATCTAGCCAGGCTGTTTCCCTGGGGAAATAGCTGTGGCTTCTGCTGCCTTCCTGCTGCATGTTGTTGTTCAGGGCAAGTGCAGCTCTACCTGCCAACACCCTGTTCCTTGTGTTTGTACTGTTAACAGAAAGAGCACAAGCAGCAGCTAGAGGTAGCTGGAGCATGATGACTTCTTCCCTCCTTCTCCTACCTGGGATGCCTGGGCTTCCCTAGCTGGGCTGAAAACCTCCAGCTCGTTTCCCAGCATGTCCACGAGGGCTGCACTGGGACTTAAGAAATCCGTTTCCACTGAGCAGTCTGGGTATGCAAACAAGCCATGTCTGTTTCCTTATTTGTTCATCAGAAATGAGGATTTGCCCTCTGCGCACAGTACTGATCATCGCTTGAACTCTGCAGCAGATTCTTTCAGCCCCTAATGGATTATGTTTTTCCTGGAGGGAGGGAGACATCAATGACTTGGATGCCTCTGCTCGTGCACCAGGCTAGGCAGAAACAAGCCAGCTCAGGTCCAGAAGGTGAGAGCAATGGTAGAGTTCCCAGCAGGTCTTACTGGCTTGGACATAACTCCACTTTAACCTGGCTTTCCACGTTCTGGAGCAGAGGTGGCTCAGACCCAGACAGTTCACAGACCACACACAACCAGTCTTGGTCCCTTTGCATTCATCTGTGCCTATATACAGCCACAGAATGGAAACCTGTGTGAATGGAGAGCTGGGTCACCATCCTCCCTGTAATGAACATGTGTTGTGGAAAGGTCTCACACTGGAAACAAACCTCGCTGGTCAACCTAATCAACATTTCTAATCCAAGTCAACAAAGTATGCTTTGTTTATCAAAAATTTGCACAATTTTCCAGTTATGATCCTCCATGACATGTCCTAAATAGCCAAATAGGAAAAGGTTTAGTCCTCAAAAAGGAATATTTTGTTGCTTGCAATTCCATTAAATGTTGCTGGAAATGACTGGTGCCCATTTTGAAGTAAAAGTATCATGACCAAAATGGGATAGAAATGGAAATAGCATTGGGCTGTAGAGGGGTTAAACCAAGACAAAAGGATTGTGCAATATGCTGTTGCAGAAAACCAGCAAACTTTACTTTTGATTCCAGCTCACCGAATGATTAGAAGTGAAATGGAGCAGAGATTTTTCTAAAATGGACCTCAATTTATGCTGAATATTCAAAAGGCAAAGCTGTGAAATTCAAGCACCTCCAAAATGTATGGCTGAGTTCTGCCTCCAGAAATGCCTAATCACAAATTCATTTTCCTTTGTCATTTAAGGGCTATGATGGTGCTTTAGACCTTGCCAAATATAATATTGCAGCAGTGTAGAATTACATGTTCTGTACCTTGAAAGACTGAGAAGGCTGAAAATATTAGCATTTATTTCCTGGTGCACCTGAAGGAATACAAGCCTCTGCATTCACGGGGCTGAAACAGGAACAGGGAGGGACTCTAATGCCTAAACCTAATATGACCTTGGGAAAAAAAAAAAAAAAAGAGGAGGCAACAATTCAGTGCTGTACTTGTTTTCACTGCTCTTCAGAATTTATTGACTGAGCTAGATAGAAAAGAGAGGATTGAGGTTCCTAAACTAGGGTCAATTTGCTCTACATCATCTCCCCTCCCTTAGCAGCGGCCCAGACGGGGAAAGGTCTGAAACCAGTTCTAGCAGTGGGTATGCACACACAATAGGCTCTTCAAGTTGCTAGTTTGAGGTGCTCGCCAGCCCTGGTGAATGTCTGCTTCTAGATTTCCAGGAACAAGGCACAAAGATATTAGATACAGCAGTTCTCATGGAAGCTCAAGCCTTAACTGGGTCTGGCCTTCATCTCTTGTTCTGGGATGTGAAAAGCCAGAACAAATAAAATTACAACAAAACAAATTATTCTTAAAAAGGAATGAGCTGAACAGTCTATGAATAAATGTTGTCCACATTCTTCACTATATTTGGCATATTTAGATAGTGTCAGAATATCAGGTAGTGTTTTTTGTACAGAATTAGGACAAATAGACTTGAATATCTACTGGGAATTAGCTTAAGCTAATCATGTTGGTTAATGGACAACAAGAAAGTTCAGTGGGATTTTAATGACAGGGCAGCACAAAAACCCATTTAAAAAAAAGAAATGGACTGAATTACAGGCGAAAGGCAAAGAAGCCAGCCAGCAGCAGAAGGCAGGATGCCAGAGCAAACTACAATGGCAGATACTAAGGTTACAGAAGGCAATACTGGTAAATTAATTGTTGTAAAACATGTATGTATTGAAGAAAGGAAGACATAATTTTGTTCTGTCACCTATTGCAAGTCACAAAAAGGAGTGCAGTACACCAAGTCTAGATTCAGAGAGGTGTTTAAATTTGTAACTGCTTTTTGGGCAACATTGGTTTTAATGAGTGTAGGGCCCTTTGGAGAAGGCTGAAACCCATCTACTTCTGTGGACACAGCCACAAGCCAGACTTTGTAATCCATGTGCAGTGAGCAAGTACAAAGGCTGTGCGTGGCATGTGAGTGCGAAGAAAGAAGTGACACTTGACACATACATGTATGAGTCTGAAACCCCGCTGAAAGCATGCGGTTTAAAGCACTCTGAAAGAGAGATGAAATTTGGGTACCACTGTCTGAGGTGCAGTTTGCAAAGAGGTCCCAGAGCCATCAGTCCCCATCTGGCAGCTTTGCTTGCACACCTCACTCGTCCCCACATTGCTGTACACTGTCCCCTTTGCCTGAAGAGCAAGAATAAAGAATCAGAAAGGGAGATGCATTTTTGCTGTCAACATGGACACAGTGGTAGTTCTGGTATGATTAAAGACAGTTTTTCCTTCCCTGCAAAGACTCAGGTAAAAATATTCACATTTTTGTTAGAAGAGCAAAATGGAAATATTGGACTTGAAAGCTTCCTGCTTGAGGAGGCTTGCGATACGAGCATGGCCCATACAGAGATACNCACACAGTTTTGGGGAAGGAAGCTAGAAGTAATGGACAGGTTGTGTTATGCGTTTCTAGCTGCTCCCGGAAGAAACACTGTCAAGATGAGGATGAAGGACAGAAAGCAGATAAGGATACCAGAATCTGAGAGACACCGTCTGGAAGTTGGCATAACAGCAGCCGCTTCTGAAAAGGCAACTTTGAATGAGAAAAGACTGCCTGTATAACAACAAAGAAAAAGACAAAAGAAGAAATGGCTATCAGGATGGACAGTTTGAGTCCCACCTAGGGAAGGCTGCTTTCATTAGCTGCTTATTGGTGACACAAATAGCAGCCTCATGGGAAGAATAAGACTGGGGGAGAGGGCTGCAGCTGACTTTCTTATGAGTCCTGTGAATACTGAATGCAAAGAAGGAACAAGCAGGATTTTGAAAACAAACTTTTGGCAGAAGAAATGTTAGATTCATGTGATGTGAAGCTTCTTTGAAAGAGGAGCTGGTGTGGGCTGGAGGCACTCCAATTTATCCAGGGGGAAAATAACCTACTGCTAAGTGAAGAAAGGGGAGGAAGAGACACCCTCAAAAGACAAATGAGAAGAGGATAATAAAACACCTGAGCTAATGTTGCATACAGAAGGAAGAGGAATTTGTGCTTGAAAATAGTGTCTGTTTAGGGTCTCAGCTGTCCTCCTTACAGAGAGGTCAGAGGGGATGCAGAGAATCAGAGAAGATTACTGCGCTAAGTCGAGCCTTTTAGGTCCAAGCAAATGGTTCACAAATCTCCTAGGTTGGTACTGATAAAAAGCTTTTTCATCAGGTCAGTGTGGTTTAGAAATCATTCCTATAAACATCTTCAAACGTATTTTAACACCAATTAATTTGCTTATTTGCTTCTTGTTCTCAGCAGAGAATTCCGGGACTGGGAGTTATGGACATTTTATGCCAAGGGTAAGACATTCAGTGGTCAGACCTCTGGCACACTGTTAGGATCTTTTTGAGAACTTGGACAGGAGACTTCAGTCTCTTATCTTGGAAAATTTTGTTTTCAGAAGATTTGCTGAAAATCTGCATTTCTCAAACACAACGTTCTTTTCTACCAACATTTTTTTGAGGTGCAGATGTCTGCCTTACACAAGGGAGACTGCAAAATGTCTCAAGGAAGGGTTGAATGACAGAAATTCAAACCAGATTGAAACAAATCCCAGCTATATCTCCCGGTCCCCTTTGTTTCACAGAGGGTTTCTCCTGCATTGCTGCACCTGCTGCTTGTGGATGGTCCTTGGGAAACAAGGTCTTTCCTGCTTAGTGTGGGGCATTTCCTGGTCTGTTTTGTGAGCCAGAAGACAATCCTGATGTGCTCCAAGACTGCAAGTATGTTTGAGATATTGTTTAAAGCACAAATCAGTCTCATTTACCCCATCAGATGAGGTCCATTTATTTGGCTTGGGGTCTTTCATGGTTTAGCTATGTTTCATAATGAGGTAGATGTATGAGATGGCAGATCCCAGGGCAGGTACAAACAACTGGGCTTGTTCTGGCAATGCTGTTGACATTGGCAGGTAGAGAAGGAACAATTAAAATATTTGGACAGTGCAGGCATGCTGCTCTGAGGCTGTTTCTGTAGCACTCGTGGTACGTTTAGCACAATTTGGGAAGCAGCTCACTAAAGGAATGCGAAACAAAATTCTGTGTGCAATGAAGTAATGAATAGTTAATGCAGCTGGATGGAGAGTGGTGGTTCCGTTTCACAGAGAAGTTTGGTATTTGCTTTTTTTTCACATTTGGAATCAAAACTAAACATCCTGCAATTCTCCATGCAGTGTTACAAGGAGATGAGGTTCTGGCTAGGCTGTTTGGGAAACATCAATCCTGATGATCCTGTTGCCAGGAGCTGCAAGATTTCACATTCTGAGGGCTGTCAACTTTCTTTTTGCCCATCTGCTTAAGCATTAAAAAAAACCCCAAGAACGGTCCATCTAGCACAATAGTCTGCCTTTTTGGTGGTCCACAGCAGATGCCCAGGAAGATATAGAAACAGAACAAATGTATTCATACCTCCTCAGTACTCTCCCAGGCTCCAATAATCTAAGAATTAGGAACTCTGTGAACCAGAAGTGGCATTTTTGCTCCAAGCAGTCCTGAGTGCATTTTTTCTGATGCATTTAACATCTGCAGCGTCCTGTGGCAAGGATTTCTGTAGCTAAACTCCAGCTGGTGTGACCAACCATTTACCTTTGCTTGTCTTGAACCTGCTGCTGCCTGCAATGCCAGAATAGCAATTGTGCTGATGGAAAAGAAGAAGATCTTCTGATATCTGACATGTATGCTGCAGGGGCCACCCCAGAGTCGGTGGTGTGTCTCTTGCCTACATAGTTCAGGCAGTTTGTTGGTTTGTTTCTGAATATGAAAATATTAATATTGAATTTTTCTTTTTAGTTTCTACAAGCCATAGGTCTAGGAAAATTCAGGCAACAAAAGTAAAACAATACTAAGATGAAAGAGAAGAAAGGAAGAGAAAAGAAAAGGAGAGTAAAGAAAGGAAAAGAAAAGGGAAAGGAAAGAGAAAGAAAAGAAAAAAGAGAAAGAAAAGAGAAAGAAAAGAAAGAGAAAGAAAAGAAAGAAAAGATAAAGGAAAGAAATAAAAGATGAAAGAGAAACAAAAGGGGAAGGGAACGGAAGGGAAGGGAAGGGAAGGGAAGGGAAGGGAAGAACCTAACCTACAACAATCTGCTTTAAAAGTATTACACCAACAATTTACATTAAACATATCCTGTTGACAGTGTACATCGAGCACTGAAGATTTATCTGAATCTTTCTATTGATTTTTTATTATTTTTTTTATCAGGTCACTAATCATTTCCTGTACCACTACAAGCTACACCGAAGATTTCTTTGCCCTGAATATAAACTTGTGCCCTTCGGTTAATGCACAGACAAGTCTCCACAGGGAAACTCTGTGGGAGGCTGGGTGAAATCCTGGCTCCACTGGAAGCATGGGGAATGGTCCAGGCTGGGTTTGGACTGGGGAAAAGGTCAAGAGACCATCTCTTCCCTGTCAGTTAATGGGAGGTCACTGTTGTTCCCTTGAAGCTTTCCAAAATCATGATCTGCCCCTTCCAAAGTAGTGAGACTGGCTCACTAAGTTTTGTTTTGTTTTGATTTGTTTTGTTTTCTTAATGAGCAAGTGCTTTCTGGACTTCTGGGGTTTGCTTGCTTCAGTTTTGAGCTTTAATCTGCAGTTCCAAGGCCTAACAAAGGACACCTTATTCAGATAGCACCCAAGAGCCTCCACCTCTATCTGGCAGATCAGACCTTAAGATAAGCAGAGAATATTATAATACGTATATGGTAAAGCTGAATTTTATCTCGGTGTGTGCTCTGTGTGTGCTCAGAAGGAGTAGTCATGCATTTGCTTGGGCACATGGTCCAGGAGTGATGTTGGTAATTGTCTGGTTCACTGAGCCCAGTGTCCTACAGCCAGGACACTGCTGAGCTGTAGGCTGTGGGGAGAGACAGGCTCTGCTTGCGCACGGAGGTCAGACATATGGACGCCTCTTCAATGCAACGTGCGGAATCTGGCTTTTGGGCAGAGGGTGTGCATGACTCCAGAACAATAACTTTTAACCAGCAGATCTCCAAAAATGAGATGTTGCAGCTATTTCTGATCCCCATTGTGCTCTTTTGAGAAATATCATGAAGCAATTTTAACCACATGGAAAATGAGCCAGTGTCTTACTGCAAAATCCCATTACAAATCAGTAATCTGCATCAGAAATGGCAGGGATGTGCCAAAACCTTTACCAAGAACATAAACAGAAAAATAGAAATGATGCTCTACCACATTTTATCTTACCTCTTCACAACTGGTCCATTTGTGTACAGTGGCTGGGTATAGAAAAATTAAAAGTTTGATTGCAGGAACAGCTTGGTGGAGTGGGGAGAGAGGTTACTGAACTCCTTGTTTAGTTGTTATTTTTTTGGCTGAAGTGGATGTAAAAGTTAATCTGCGGCAAAAGGTCTCCCAGCAGGAGCATGTTTGTGAAAATCACTCGTACCAATTAATTACTAAAATTCTTGTTGCAGCATAAATTTTCTGCTCTAAGTGAAGGAAGGAAAACAGCTCCCTACGTTCACCACAGGTTCATACATATTTGGGAATGTGCTGGGTTTTATCGTTGTCGTTTTTTAATAAAACAAGCTCACTGCTGCAAAATAAAACAGATGTAATAAAAAAAGACAGTAATACAGGAAAATGTATTCTGGACAATGAAATGGAGAGCTTACTAATACCTATAACAAGGAAAAGCATGTCAATAAAATAGTTCATTACTTTACCTCTAAGTTGGCAGGGAAATGTTGATTAAATGACAATTTCCTATTTAAGCAAGGAAAGGAATAAATCAAAACCACTGTCTAAAATATACATTCTTTATCAGAAAAGAAAAAATGTGTCAAATGTTATCTCTAAATACACTGCACACAGTGTTCATGCAGCCAGAGCAATAACCGCAGCTGTAAAAAGAGACGTCTCTTTTGCAATGAGTTATTTTTCTGAGTGCCAATTGCTGTCTTTTTGAAGAGAGAAGATGGTTCCACACACTGATTTAGGAGAGTTCATTAATGTACTGCCCTCATCCTTTTCTCTTGTCAGCTTCTTCCCCATCATCGTTCTCTTTAAATTGAATGAGACTCCGGTGAACGTACCCGCTGCGTGCTACAGTATGCATCTGTAATTTGAGTACATAGCTTGTGGGAATATCCTGGTGGGCTGAAAAGCCCTGACACACTAGCCTTTTGATGAATGTTTCAGTAGTGTCGGCTTAGGATATAGATGTGAAAGCATAACTCGTTATTACTTGTGATGCTTGGGAAACCGTATTTTCAAGAATAGTTTTAGAGCTCCAAAATATGGGGCTTTCCTTTTGCTTTGTCTTGGTTTTGGACACGGAAACCAAGGACACTGCTGCTTTTGCGTGAAATAGCAAAAGATGGAAAATATGGCGTTAGCTACAACTCTGCCACATAGGCTGAAGGGGAGTTGGAAGCTGGGGAGGCTCCAAGTGCTCCTCCAAGTGCCCAGGCAGCTGACCCAGGTTGGGATCTCCAGTTCCATGTCATCGCAAGGCTGGCAGGAGACAGAGGGACACGCAAATAACCTGGCAGGACTCAGCACTGTGCCTTTTTGCTTGGCAAGAAACATGCCAGCAGAGTCCCTGCTGGACTCTCTGACTTCAGTCATGTCCTTGAAATACTTTTGAGTGTTTAGGAGCCTTGGTTATTCTCTGCTCACAGGAGGGACTCTAGGTTTTCTTCAGCTAAGAGGGATCAGCACTGAGCTGCTCTTCAGATGGAGCAGGAATAATGCAGCTGAGGAGGCATACATTAGAGACACATTAATGTCATCATATAAAATAAATCAGTGGTGGAAAGAATGGTTTACTGTATGTATTAGAAAAAATTATGGGGAGTACATCTGAGATTTCAAAATAAAGTAATCTGAAAACAACAATCAATTTATGATTTAGTGTTGGCCTCTCACCTAAAAAGCTATAAACAGAAATATTGAAAGGGGAATGGCAACAGGAGCTGGTGGAGCTAGCAGAAACCCAAGGATCAGCAGTGCTGTGGAAGGCCAAAGACTCCTCAGTAAAGCTCTTAAGTAATACCTGTGGGCTCCATGGAAGACAATAGGATTTAGAAAATGTCAAAAAGATTAAAAGGAAATGCTCAGACAGTTTCCTAAAGAGAAGGAGGGTGCTCAAGGTTAAGCATATACCTGCAAGGTTTTTCTCATCTGAGACTTTAAATCTCTCCCCTGTGTAGTTCACTCTCCAAAGCCTATAAACATTACAGATCAAGAGAGTATTTGCCACTTTCTTTAGATGGATTAACTCAGGCTAACCTTCAAGGCTGATCCTTCAGGATGATGCAGGGATGTCTAAGTACCCTTGAATGCTTGCAGTGTACCAAACCAACAATGAATACTTTTTTTTTTTGGTCATCCCTTTTAATTTATTAAAACAAAGCCCTACTTCTTCTCCCCATCTGTTCAGCACCAGGAGGATCCTCAAAGCACTGGACTTTTAAAAGAGGGGCAGTTAATTATCAGTGGTCATTTAACCTTCTGCTGAGTCCTTAGCTTAGCTTTTGCATCTGTAGGTTGTCTACAACTTAGTACTTTAAAGAAATAATAAAAAAGAAATCATTAATAACACCAGTAACAGCAAAAGCTTTGCAGTGAAATCTCCATTAGTACAATTTCTGTAATAATATTAGAGCAGAGATGCTTTAGGTGGAGAATGATTCTGCTTCCATGGAAATCAGTGGCAAGCCCCCAGGCAGTTGCTAGTCTGCTTTATGGAAGGGGGCTCCTACTTCTTCTTTCAGAGGCGAGTGGAACACTGTTATCAGGGTACTTCCTAAAGGCAGGAAAATCTGTTTTGTGATACATATCTGCTGGCAAATCTCGACCAAGAAAGCAGGTAAATTTCCACTTTTAGTGATCTTTTTGAATGTCTGTTGGAAGAGGGAGTGAATGGGGAAAATATGTGTCCTACTTCCTCGCATGAGGCATCCTTGGTGCTGTTACTACTTAGCTGCTATACGGGCACAACCAGCTTGCTGTGTTTCACCTGTGTGTTGAGGTGAGGCTGTGGAAAGTTCCTGTTTCGGGGAGGAGAGGCTGCCCAAAGGAGGAATGAGACACAATACTGCAAATCTGCCTTTGTTAAGAAACCTGTGTTAATTCACACTCCTTCCCTGCTCTTCTGTTGTGTGATGTTTCTGCTGAAAGTCCGTTTGGGGAAGAACAGCAGAGTGACCAGGTTAACAAGTATATAAGCTGAATTTATATAAACTGAATTAGCAAAGGAGAGAAGAATTAAAATTGTACACTCTCTGGCTCCAAAAGCTGAACTTCATGTGGTGGCTTGGTTTTGTAGTGCATTTTTCATATTCCTAATTGAAAGAAACGTTCTATTAATTTCTGTTATTAGATGGAGAGGCTTGCATTATGCCGTGATTGCCAGAAAAAAAAGACAACTATAGTCACTCAGAAAGGTATGTGTCATATTCATCAGAAATGTGAATTACAGAAGTAATTAATCTTTTGGTTTTCCTTGCATTATATTTTTTTATTCCTTGAAAGTACATATATTTTTTAGCTTGAGAAGTATATCTTTGTGTAATAATATATCTACATTTTTAAGAAAAACAACCTCTGTTACTGAGGCAAAAACCAGAAATTTTGTCCACTTCCTAATAATATTCAGAAAAGAAGCAACTCTGAAAGCAGCACACTGTGTCAACATACAAGTTTACTTAAAGGCTTGTTTTTGTTTAAAAAGCAAATAAGTTGTAAAGTAACTTTGACAGAGCCCCTTTTCCCAAAAATCTTATTTTTCTAGAAGAGCTGATCAGCCCCTTCATCTCTGTAAACAAAATGAGGCTTCTCAGAAGCCTTTTTAGTGTTTTGAGGTTCATTAGACATAGTTACTTAATAGCAGTACTGATGTGCTCTGAGCCAGTGCTGAAGCAGATCCCTTGAAAGGCACAAAAGGAGAAAAATATCAGCCAGGGTAAAATACATTAGAAATTACAAAGCAAAGCTCTCAGGAGCGGGTTGCAGCTTCACACTGGCAGGAGCTCCAGGGTACAGACTTTACAGGTTATCCCCTGTGGCAGGGTTACAGGCCACAGGGAAGGGAGATGGTGACTTCGTTAGGGCGTTTGGTGGTCACTTGAATTTCCTACAAGAGATGGCAGAGCCCGCAGGCTGCATAATTTATCCTGTCCCACAGCCTGTGGCTGCAGATGTAACCTGGGGGCTGTGTGACCTGCTGTGGTACATGGTCCCGATATCTGCCATCTGGAGAGCCCTCAGAGAGGTGCCTCTGTAGATGGTCACGGGCTGAGGACATATGCAGCGGGTGGGATTACCTTGGGCCATGTGGTGATGTGGGGGCTGTAGTTTATGGTTCCCCAAAGTGGAAACCATAAGCTACAGTCACAGGAATGCAAGCAGAGTTTTTAGTCCAAGCTAATGCTTAACTTGGCCTCCCCAAAATCACAGGGAAGCAGTATGCACACCAGGAAGGATTCATGGTTCTTTAGAGAGGTGCCAGGGACAAGCCAGGTGAAATCTTTTCAAGGTCAGGTTGGATGGGGCTCTGGGCAACCTGATCTAGTGGAAGATGTCCCTGCTTACTGCAGAGGGGCTGGACTAGATGACCTCCACGGTCCCTTTCAACTCAAACTATTCTATGATTCTATGATTCTATGAAATCAGCCCCGAAAAAGCCCTCTTTACTAAGGCCATCCACTGTGGCTGTCTAAGACTTAGACTTTTAAGCATGAATCCCCAGTACCTGGTATGAGGTCTGCTGTGGAGTTAATGTCATTTAGTATTTCCCATAACGTTTTAAAAGATGTGAGAAAGAAAAAGTAAGAGGCAGACACCACCCTGTCCAGCAAAAAGCCCTGGAAGTTGATACTATGCCTCAAAGTGCTCATGGTGAATGGAGCAATGCAACAAACTGGTGTGAAATAAATGGGGTGCTATTAGATAAAGAGAGGTGAAAAGGTCTGCACCTCTGTAGGAATGATCAGCTAACTGCCAAAGCAGAAGACAAAGCCCAGCAGGCTACAGAAAAGGAAATGTGATTGAAATGAAATGCTGCTACTGGGGTGAGCTTCTTACCAGCATCACACTGCTGTGGAAAATGCAAATCTTCTTCTGGGTATATAAACAGGCAATGCTAGGTGTAAAACAAGGGAGGTGACTTTTCCCTTGTTCCAGTCAGAAGAGCTGTCTCAAAAAGCAGACTGCATCCTGGTTTTGTATGGCTTCTCAAGAAAAGTGAGGGTAAAAATGAAAAACAATTTAGAGGAAGACAAGAGTGAACAGGTCAAAAAAGTGATGTATGTGGTGGGTGAAGAAGGACTGAAGGAACCTGAGTGTTTGTCAATCTAAGAAAGACTGAATGGAGATGTCAAAACAGCCTCCAACTATGTGAATGTAGCTGCAAAAAATGAAAGACATAACTGTGGACTAGATAAAAAAAAATAAGATTAAACACCAGCAGAGGAAATTGATTAAAAAAAATGTAGGTATTGCAACAGTCATGCTAAAGAGTTTGCTTTTTAGGGAGATACAAATTGTCCATCAAAGGATGCCTTAAAAAATTAAATGAAAGTCTGTCAGGAATGATATGAGGTCTCAGCATGTGATTAGGACACTGTTAGTATGAACATGCTAGGTCCAGGTCATCAACTTCCATGGCTTTTTGTATGGTCTGCAGAAAGATACAGGTTAGTCAGGACATCTAATTTGTGCCTATAGCCCTCTATTAAGTATATAATGAACTAGGTGAGACTGAGCTCCTTTATCAGTCACTTATATGATGTGCTTAAATTTAGGCATTGGAGCACCCCCAATAATAGCACAAAACCAAGAAAAATTTTCAGGTACAATTTTACATTCCAGAGTCAGTACTGTTTGTGACCTGGCCGGAGTGACTGAATCAGGAAAGCCTGCAGCATTAGCCTGTTTCTTTAATCTGGTGTAATAAGCAGAAGAGGAAACATAAGAGTGTGGTGCAGGAAAGGGAATGCAAGTCTGAGTTCCCCAGCTGGGAAGGGCTCTGGGGCTGGGAAGCAATCTGCATGTGGAGCTGGGACCTGCCGCTTCCCCTGAGAGAGGGAATCCGACATAATTCCAGGGAATCTGGTAGAAAGATTAGATTAAATTTAACTGAGCCTGCCAAAAAATATTTCCAGAGCAGCATGTCTGCAGCCCCAGAGAACCAATTCCCCTGTAAACCCTGATGCTTAATCCCTTTCTCAAAGCTTAACTTTGTTTTCTTCAGAATGGAGAAATTATGATCTGCTTCTAGACAAACCTTTTACTGGTATTTAGTCATCAAGGCATTTTCTGCCAAGGGGATCCCCCTCAGCTCCATCAGTCTTAGGCCACGAGTGGAGCCTCATCAACACAAACCTGGTGCTAGATGAGTAAACCAGAAGTTTGCCTTGATGGGGGTCCTTCCTCCTGCCTTGGCAGGGAGAAAACTTGGCAGTCTGAACTGGGTTCGCCCAAACTCTTCCTGATAAAATCCTTGTGAGGACATAGCATGATTCCCTGGTTCAAAGACAGCTTTTGTTTGCATGGACCTGTGTCATGACCAATTCAGGACACTGCCAGGGTAGGACAAGGGGGGAATGCATTGTAAATATAATGCAGGATGGACTTTGGACCAAGCAAGCTTCGTGTGTGTTCAGTGATGTCTCTCCACTGTATAAAATGTGGCTGATAACTTCAATGATCCCCACATTGGCCCTGTTAGCACTCACCGTAAGAAATATTATTTTATTAAAAATTTCCTTCCTGTATAGCCTCTCTTCAGGTGCTTTCACTATTGATCCAATCAAGGAGAGATGTTCAAAAAAGAGCAAAATGACACCCCAGTGCTTCTGCTTTTAAGACACTTTAAGTCTATTTTTGTAACTTTCAAAATAATTTTATGAATCATCTGCTGAATTTGGTGTGAAAGCTTGTTCTCCTTTCTTTGACCTATGCTTGCCTAAAAACTTGGTTTAAAATGAGAAGGGAGGGGAAAATGCACTCACTTTTATTTGAGCACTTTATAAAATCCCTTGAAAACAGTGCCTGCCACAGGGGATCATCTGTGGTATGCACAGCAGTGTGGTTTTCATTGGCGGTTCAAGACAGCTGCCTGGTTCACCTGTGGCCGATGGTGATCCTGACTTGGCACCTGCCCCAGCCAAACCAGCGTACTGGGATTACAGGGTGTCATGGGCGCTGTGGTGAGCCACAACGCTGTGTGCTTGGGATGGCAGCTATGTGCCTTCCTTACCTCCTTTTCAACATAGCAGAGCTGCTTGTCTCCTGGTTTGGCCAAGGGGGCTTCAGACTTAACTCGTGCCCTGGAGCCAGCTCTCCTGATGTGACATTATTTCTGTTGCAAAACACTATCAGACTTTTTACAGCCTAGATGATGTATTACCAAGAACCACTTGCTCTTGACAAGGCTTTGATTTGACCAATGTTTCCTTAAAAGCCTGACATTACCAGCAGATGACCACAAGGTAGATAGCCAAGGAAGACTGGATCCAAGAGGTGGTTTGTAACCTAGGAAGTGCTGCAGATTATGTCAGCATTGACATTCATAATAGTATGTGTTATTCCCTGCCTTTTGGGGGCATAAAGGCAAGGATAGGTGACAAATATTTGCTAAATGGACATCCGTTTCTTCAGAAGAGATCTTAAAGTGTAGGCTGTTCCTGCCATTTGTTATTTTTGAATGATGAGAAAATGTACAGTAAGAACTTCAATTTCTTTTTCCATTTTAATTTTCTGCTATTTTCTGCTATTTAATTCTGCTCCTACTAGCCAGATTGATCTAACAATGTGTAATGCAACAGTAGCTTGCTAATTTGCAGTAATGATTAGAAACTCTTTTGAAAACAATTAAATTTGTAAATTAACAAGTAGATAACCAAATGGAAGTACGCAATCAGTCAAAAGGTGTGATCAGCTCATTTATGTTATCATCACTGATTTGCTATTTATGACAATGCTATGTTTTCTATCTGCTGTACTAGGGCAATTTATGGCATGCTAGCTAGCCCATGCACTGTAGCTAGGAGAAATGATGCTATTAATAGAAGACTGCAGTACCTTCCATTAAATCTTAGCTGAGAGGTGGCGAGATGCTGCCAACTTCTGTTGCGGATTGTGAAGTGTGCAGTCTAGCAAGTGCATATTAGCTAGATGCAAGTGCAAATATATTGCTATCTACGCTAAGCCCATTAAAATGTGCATTTACTTTTTTGCCATTTCTGCTGCCATAACAGAGAAATAAATGAGTCACTTTGGTGAAGCCATAGCAATGGTAAGGACTTCTATTCACACTGTGACCATGATCTGTGGTAATAATTGTCATTAAACAAACCTAATTGCAGATTTCAATCTTTGAGCAACAGTGATATCTTAAATGTACTTCAGCTGACATTATAAATGAAGGCGGAACAGGACACAATGAGCTGCCTATACGGAGGGACATCTCCTTTCACACAGAGAAACAGGCAGCACTGCCAAGTCCCTACGTGGTGGCAAAGCATTCCCAGAGACAGTTTCCCCATCACAGGATTGGCATGGTCATGGAAACATTGCACCAAATGGGACTTGAACAGCAGCAGCTGCAGGGCTGGACTCATTTATCACTGCTGATCGCTGGAAGTGCTCAGGGACTCAGTGCCCTGGCACCTTACCTTGCCATTATCTCCTTAAGGTCTGAGCAGGCTTTGAAGGCAGTTAAATGATTTCAGAATAGCCTATGGTAGCTTTTTTTTTTTAACAGAAACACAAAGGTGGGAGAATATTTGGGACAAAAGATCTGCAAAAACTCCACAGTTTGTTTGTTTGTGGCTTTTGTTTTTGCCCATTGTACTGTGTGCTGCACAAACTCATAGAAGACGTAAAGCCTCTTTTGCAAATAGCTTCTATTTGCAGACCACAAAGGTTGATTCAGGTAATCTTTAGAACACAAGTGCATATTTTCTTATATTTTTTTCCCTGACTAAAATATTAGATTTATTATTCAGAAATTAACCACAGTATTAGTTTATGGGTTAATCCACTACCAGAGCTGAAATGATTTGTTGTTTTTAAGTTTATCGTTTAGCACCTATTGTTACTTGGGATGCTCTACTACTTCTGAAAGAATGAAGCTGACCTCTTAGGGAAACATGCCAACAAAGTTTGTTTGTGTTTAAAGAAAACGGTAGTTTCCTTCTAGGGTTTGAAAATGCCAAACAATGTAGGGTATAGAAATGTACGACCATCCTTCACAGCCGTGATCCACTATAATTCTCAGTGTCCAAGTCACTGCTTTACTGTCTCGCTACTCATCCCTGTGTACCATTCCCTGCCACGGAAAAATAGCACAGAGGTCACAGGTACTGGGCAACCTGCTCTGACTTTGAAGTAGTCCCTGGTTTGGTAAGGGGTTGGATCAGGTGACCTCCACAAGCCCCATATAAGCTAAATTATTCTATGATCTTGTGATTAATGGCCTCCCCTCTGCCTGGAAGCAGTAAATCTGTGATTGCACGTGCAGACATCCAAGTATTGCATTCAGCATCAGAGTTTTGCAGCTGCACCTGTTGACTGCTTCTATTTTTCACCAAGATATTGCAGAGTTAGAAAGCTCACAACAATGCTGCCATCCGGAGTCCATCCATCGGAGAGCGGATATGTCTCATTAATGAGAAAACACAAGTACTGGAAACTTCTAGCTGTTAATGTAATAAAACCTGACAATTCATCTCCACCCTTAGGACTTGCAATAGGAGGATGTCTCTCCTGCCCGCACTGCTGAGCGGTTCAGTTACTGACTGTGGGATGAGTCCCACTGAAGTTCTTGGTGAAAGGGAGTGCTGGAGGGCCAACTCAGAGGAACTCCCAAACCCTTCCTCAGTCTTGTAGTAAGGATAGGATTCAAACCCAAGTCAACTGAGATGAAAACTTTTTTTTTTTCAAATTGAGTTTGGTTCACAGAACTGCTGATTGCAACATTGTTTTGATACATTAATAAAACCTGTGAGACTTTTGCTTTATCACTTTGTGGAGGAAGCGGAAGAAGCCTTTAAACCTCTGCCTCTACATGGAAGAATAAAAAAATTGTTGGGTATTCACAGCTCTGTTATTTTAAATAAGGTTAGTATCTTGCTAGCTGCTTACTCCTGATCTTTGCACACGCAAAAGGTTAATGGGATCACTGCAAGATCAAATGTTTATATGGCAGTGGATTAACCTTTACTGCTAACTCAGTTTCTTGCAAATGTAAACTGTATTCAGTACAAGTACCTGATATCTGCACTATGGCAATATGGACAACGGTTCAAGCCTTCATTAACTGGGTGCTAAATTACAGTGATAATTATGTAATTTTCAATCATTTCAATCCTTCTATATTGCTCATTACAGCACTAGCATAAATGACACATTCAAGATTAAAAAACTCGAGTGAGAAGTAAGAATTACCATTTAAACCCACTCTGTGAAGCTGACCTTGATATAATTTTATTCTGCTTTGTGGTAAGAGTATTATAACTATCTGGGGAGGCAGAGATTTTCAGCTTAACAACATGATTTAGATGTGGCATCTTTATTTCTTATCTAGACTGACTTTTGTCTTCAGATTGTCTCTAAAACGTATGCTATAAGGACAATGACTGATGGAGACTTTTCTACTCTTTCCCTGCTTCTGCTTGATTCTGAAGGATAATGTGGTGGTTTTGTACTTTACTACTGCTAAAATGTAGCTCTAGAATGGCATCAGCCACCAAGAGAAGGATCATGTCACATCTGAAGAGTATTCAACGTGGATGGGAAGCCTCCCATGTTCCTCTGGCCCTTGCAGGGACACAGGACCAGAGAACTTGGATGCACTTGGCCCTCTTCTATGCTTCACTAAATTCTAGTTACAGCGCTGGTTCCCTGCAGCCACCAGGAACTAAGAAGCCTGTATGTACTGATCAAGGCTTGAGGCTGCTCCTAGCTACATTAAGTTTATGAGATTGCAGTCTTTTAATTATTTGTGCATGTGCTGCATTGTTGTGGGTTGCTCTTTTAGAGCAAGAGTCCCAGAGTCAGTGGTTTTCTATAGGTTTGTCTTCTGGAACTTCAGCCCATTGCTTTTCTTTGCATTTACATTAAAAAGTATACTTACTGTAAAGTTTGGGAAGAGGAGAACAGGGAAGGTTTACATGAGAAAGAATGACCTTTCCAAGGGCTTTGTTCTATAGTGCCTTTGCCCAGGCTCCATTTTGGGCAGCCATGCTTGAAGTATGACCCCGGCAGACGGTCCTGGAGACCAGAGGGTGTTGAGATGTAGTGGAACTAGACAGGAGGGATCTGTTTCCTGGGCTGTTTGAAAGGAATTTCTGGTGCGGCTAAGCTGAAATGTATGAGTCACAAATCGGTTTACAAACAACTTAGAAGTTAATTGCTAAATAGCATTATCCTGGGTTGAAGGTGGATTTACTGGTTAGTGTCTGTTTACAGACTCTGGATTATCAGTGTTATGTTTTTTTCATACTGCAGGAAAAAACTATTTCCTTCCGTTACATATATAATATGAAGGAGGAAAAAAACCAAACAAACCACCCCACCCCTCCAAACAAAAAACAGAATAGGGATTTATTAATTTCTGAAAAAATGTCATGAGAAAGAAGATGATGGCATAAAAGTATTGAAAAAAAGATGCTCCTGAACATCAGAAATGCCATATCAATTAACTTTGTCAAACTCTTTGGCTAAAGAATAGACACAGAAAAGAAAGTACAACACATGAAATTTTGAAGATTTTGTGCAACATCAGTCAGGTACTATATTCTACAACTTCCAAAGGTATTCAAGAAGCTTTATTTCAGCTATATTTGTTAATTTCCAAGTAGTACATATCCTTAGTAGAGGAAAACTGCCACATCATGAAGCACCTGAGGAGCATACCCAGGAGATTAAAGCAAAGAACCTTCATATGTATTTATATAGTTCATCATTCTCAGCACTGCTGCACCTGATGTCAGGGCAAATATTTAGCTTTGGGTTGTACTAACTTGCAATATTGAGATTTCTCCAGAGGAAAGGCATTTCTTAGTGAAGATACTAAAACCAGTTCCTGAGTGAGCTTAAAGAAAACCTTCCCCTTGTGTTTCTTCAATGTGCTCAGAAGACTCTGTCTTTGCAAGACACTTAGGACTTAGACTTTTCTTGGCTGCAGAGTAGTTGCAGACTTGAAACGGTTGAGTTTCCACAGCAGAACTCCCACTGAGGATTTTTCATGCTGTTCAGGTGTAACACATGTCTCATGATCCTATAATAACCCAAGAAATGTTGCAAACACTCCAGAGAACATATTTTCAACCTTTCAAGCCGAAGGTGGTAAGAAAGGTCATATTCCTGATCTCCCAAAATTATTTCCACTGTTTGCAGCCCTGCAAAAGTTTTGTCTTCTATATAGCCTTCATCATTATTGTAGAGTTCCATCACATCACAAAATTGCTGGCTAAAGATGTCATTCTGAGGCTTTAACTAGTTTTGAACATAACTTAGGCCTAAGCTAAGGATTGCATCAAAGGTACTGCTAATCATTTTAAATATGACTCCATGCTCTTTGAGAAGCTCTGAGGTACTTAAGGTGGCTGAGAAGATGTGCTTGTTGTATATCAGACTTCCTAATATATAAGGTTGTGGACCTACACTTGTTGCATTGCTATCAGGGGGCAGGTCGTCACCAACAGCCAACAGCTGATGATGGGTAAGGCCACGTCATCATGGGGATGGAAACAAGGGAGTGCTGTAGGCCTCAGCTGGTGACTGAGTGGACACTGCTCTGTGAGCGTACAGCAATGGGGAACACCCAGGACACTGATGGAGTGCAACCTGACCTGAATGCATGCAGCGTGCACTTGGAAAGAGGAGCCTACACTGGCCTTGGGAATTCTTCAAAAAATGTTGCTTCAGTCACCTGACTTACTCAGGTTTGGCTCAGGCAGCTGCTCTTTATCCATCCTTCACCTTGTCCAGCTACATAATTATCTCAGAACAGTTGTATTTGTATCATTTGGTAAAGATGATTAAGCCTCTCAGTCATCATCATATTAGAGGGAATCGAGTCCATATTATTACTATGGTTGGTTTTAAGAATTCGGGAATGACCAGAGAGATAACCAGTCAGCCAACAAATTTGGCTATTCCCTATCATCTACTGAGACAGGTTTATAATCTTTCATTTAATATGGGTCTGTAGTGGGAAGGCTGCACAGAAAAGTTTCTTGAATGCTCTCCAAAGGATAGTCATGGGCATTTAACCACAGAACAAAGACTTGGTCAGCAAGATAGTCCCTCACCTTGACTTTAAAAACGTATGTCAAATATTACTTCAGATTTCATTAACTTGTGTAGATATTGAATTGCTCTGTGTATAAGGAGATTTGCAGTGGGAAAGCAATCTATTTTAGCTGACTTTCTGATGTTGGAACATCTGATCCTAGAGCTCCTTCTTTCCTTGTGTAACCACAAAAGAAAACTGGAAAGCACAGAAGATACCAATACTGTAAGAATAAATAGTCCTAGCATATCCTTTTCTTCTATCCTTACTTACTGGTCCCTCTCACTACTTCTGATTGTATCCAGAAGACAGATGCACTGGATTTTCCTATCTGTCCAGGACAGGTTAAATCTGTCCTCTTTTGTAATTCTTCTCATCTTTCTTATTTGGAAGAAGCAGTACTCAATAGTTACTCTCATCTTGCAAGAGAAATAAGAGGATTTATAACTATGAAGATACCAGCTGAGAATTTCTTCAGCTAGTTCCCTGCTCTTTTTATTGTTCAGATCTTGAGCTTGACCTTTTGCAGGAAAATAGCTGAAGATGATCTTTCTCCAACATTTGTTTCAGAAAGTTCTCTTTTTTTAAAGAAATGTTTTATTTTTGCAAAAATATGTCTTCTCTCCTCAAGATCTGCTGCAAACATTTTTATTGGACTTAGGGCCAGATATAGAAAACATGAGTTTACATCCTCTTAAATAAGAAGATATAAAACTCCAGAATCTTTATAAGAATGCCTTGCTCCATGGCCACTTGCAGATCTGCTGAAACTCGTCTCCCTTTTTGACTTGAAAGCCCAAGTACCCCAGGTCTGAGCATTTCAGGTTTGAATATGCCCTCCTAGCCAGAGTGCATATGCTCATCTCTCCTACCTAAACCCTACTGGTAGACAGGCACTTGGTAGAGTGCAAGTCCTCTGTGGGGACCTTGCATTGTACTATGTGTGCACACGCAAAACCTGTCCCCCCACAGAAAGCCTTGATGGCTGCTTTGCTGCTAAAATGTGGGCAGAGGAACAAGAGTCATTGCTTACCTTACATATAAGATATGACCTTTTCTTATTACAGCCCCTGCCTATTCTCAGCCTATAGGAGTCAAATTCCTGATAAGGTGCCCCAGCCAGGCTGGCTATAAGGTTTCCTAACCATGACCATTTCTTGTTTCTAGTTAGTCCCTTATGGACATGCTGGTGCCTGAGAACGGTTCTGATGCCTAAGGGACTCTGGGGCGTGATTTTCTTAAAATTATAATAGAGCTGACAGGAATGAGACCTTGGTACATAAATTCCTTAGGTGACTGATAACAGCCTGTGTTTGGGTAGACTGTGTAAGGGCGACCACAAGAAATACAATGAAAAGGGATTCCTGATTAATATATTCTGATTTCCTTCACTCTACACATGTGCTAGTACATTTTCCTACCAAATTAGTCATCAACACAGAAGTGTTATACTAGAGGTCACACACACAGAGCTTCACTTGCTGATGTGTATAATCCTTTTATCATGGTATTTTACTGGGGAAATTAAAGAAGTGAGATGGTTACCAGGTATACCAGGATAGCAGCATCTTGGACTTAAAAAGTAATAGCAGTAAATCATACTAAGTGCTTATTATAATGGAAGGATCAAGGCTAGGCTGCATGGTAGTCAGTAGGTTTGGGGAACTTCATTAGGAGGATAAAACATAATGATTTATGAGAACAGATGGGAAAAAAGGAACTACTAGTTTCCTCACTAGTAACAACCAGTATAAGGAAAGAGGGAATTCAGCATTCACATGATTTCAGCAACAGTGGGTAATTTGTGGGATTGTAGGGTCAGGCTGAAAGTGAGTTTGGGGAGGTGACCTGGTCCAACCTCCCGCTCAAAGCATGGTAAGCTATGGGATCAGACCAGGCTGCTCAGGGATTTTTCCAGTTAGGTCTTGAAAACCTCCAGGGAGGGAGACTGCACAGCCTTGCTGAACAACGTACTCCAGCGTCCAACTGTTCTCATGGGGGAGAAGCTTTTGCTTATATCCACAGAATCACAGATCACAGAATCACAGAATGTTAGGGATTGGAAGGGACCTCGAAAGATCATCTAGTCCAATCCCCCTGCCGGAGCAGGAACACCTAGATCAGATCACACAGGAACACATCCAGGCGGCCTTTGAATGTCTCCAGAGAAGGAGACTCCACAACCTCCCTGGGCAGCCTGTTCCAGTGCTCT
>VZTO01028147.1:23397-63486 GCA_013400615.1 Syrrhaptes paradoxus | reverse complement strand
GTCCCAATACCGAACCCTGGGGGACTCCACTAGATACAGGCCTCCAACTAGACTCCATCCCATTCACTACAACTCTCTGGCTTCTTTTCTTCAGCCAGTTCACAATCCATCCCACCACCCGATCATCCAGATCGCACTTCCTCAGTTTATCTGCAAGGATACTGTGGGAGACGGTGTCAAATGCTTTTCTGAAATCAAGATCTGAATCCAGTCTGAAATTCTCTCATTTCACTTATGTACATCTGTATGTCATTCTCCCACCCTGCACCACTGTGAGGAGCCCAGCTCCATCTCCTTAGCAACGCCTCGCAGGCATGGTGGGGTGCCCTGAAACCATCTCTTCTGCAGGCTGACCCATCTCAGCTCCCCCTGTCTCTCCTCACTCTCCAAGGGCTCCAGCCCCACTGCCTTGGGGGCCCTCTAAAAGCTTCCTCTAGTTTGTCCATGCTGTTCCTGCATTGCAGGGCCCAAAACTTGATGCTGTATCTAGATATGGCTTGACGAGTGCCGTATAGAGAGGGATGACCCTTTTCCTTGGTCTATGTGCCATTTCTCTATTCATACACATAGGTGCTGTTGACCACCTTTGCTGCCAGGGCACACCATGGGCTCACATTCCGCTAACTGTCTGCCACCATCCCAGGTCCTTTCCCACAGAGCTGCTCCCCAGCCCCTCCATCTTTTTTTCTCGAGGAAAAGCCTAGATCATGACCTTATATTAGGCCCCTACCTTTCAGATGTTTATCTTTTCCACTGTCTTGGATGGAATAGAAACTGACATCCGAACATGCGTTCCTCAAAAAAGGTTAATCTAGTACCCCTGACTTTACTGGGATGACTCATGAGTCACGAGTTACTCATGTGCATAAATGTTTTCAAGATCACGCCTCAAGCATGTACCTGGGTTTGTAGGACTTTTGATTGACAAATTTATTCTGTTCTCTTTTCTTTAAATATTCATTTGTTAGCTTAAAAAAAATCTACTTATTCATACATTACTCATTAAAATATGAATAAAGTTAGTTATAAAAGGTCTAACCTAAAAAAAATCCCACCCGCTTTTTTCTCAATTCTTTTGCAAGCTCTTAGGAAAAGTGTTATTCCCATTACATTTGAGGGATGCTAATGATTAACAAGGTTCATTATTAGTGGTGTATGCTGATATTTTAGCACTTTGAAAATGAAAAATCTTGGCTTTTCATCAAAATGATTAAACTGCTATCTCTGTCCACTTCAACATACTTTATAAAAGATCATTTATTAATAATAAGGATTCAGCTGCCTAGGAATGATGCAAGAACATCTTAATTTTTATTGCTTAATACAGCAAAGTGTGAATTCTCAGATTTCTATTTTTCACTTTATTTTTTATTCTTGAATTTCTGTCAAGGTCTCTCTGTAATTCACTTCAGCTGGTAGCTAATTCAGCTTGTTTATTGTATCTTCACAAGTCATCCTCCCACCAACCACTGCAAAAACTTAATATGCTGGGTCATCTTTGTGAAAACCTTTCGGAGACTGATGATTTCTTGATTTATTGAAGCAAAATTTGCTGATGGAGAATGATTCCAGCTTTGAGATTATTTTACCCGAGTAAATCTTTTGCGTTTGTAAAGAAAACTGATGAAACCTGTTTTGTTTGCCAGATAGCTGCCTTTGACTAGAGATATTTTACCCCCCAAAATTAAGTCCAAGTAAAGAATGATCTTCATTCTTGTTTGGTGGCAAAAAAGGACCATTCCTTTTCTGCCCTCTTCCTCTTCTCAAAGAGCTTAACTGAAAATGATCAGACTGAGGAAGGACAAGGACTTTTACTGAATTACTGAGCATGGACAAAATGCCCAGTGGTAGCTTATCAGAGAAGTTAGACAGAGGTAGGGTAGATGCCCTACAGACATTGGAAGTTGCCCCTTCCTTCCTTCCTTCCTTCCTTCCTTCCTTCCTTCCTTCCTTCCTTCCTTCCTTCTTTTCCTTCTTCCCTCCCTTCCTCCTTCCCCCCCTCCCCTTTTTCTCCTTCTGTTCCTGCACTATGCCATCTTCTGAGCAATGCAAGTTGCTCCTCAGTCATGCACTGAAGTGCAACCAGTTTTAGAGCTGGAACGGATCATTATTTTGGTGCAGCCTGTTCCAGAGGGCATAAAGGGAAGGAAAATGTTGGGAAGAGAAAGAAGAAAAGGAAAGAAATTTCAAGGATACAGAAAAATTTTTGAAAGTAGAAAGAACTGAAATAAATTGTAAGATTTTTCTATGTGTTTTATAGAAGAGGCACAGAAGGTGACTGGTACAATTCTAGGGAAATTAAATATAGTCATATATGAGACACTCTTTATCAGGGAGTGCAGTGTGAGAACAAGGGGTAACGGGTATAAGCTAAAAGAGGGTAAATTTAGACTAGACATTAGGAAGAAATTTTTCACTATGAAGGTGGTGAGACACTGGAACAGGTTGCCCAGGGAGGTTGTGGATGCCCCATCCCTGGAGGTGTTCAAGGCCAGGCTGGATGAGGCTTTGAGCAACCTGGTCTAGTGGAGGGTGTCCGTGCCCATGGCAGGGGGGTTGGAACTTGATGATCTTTGAGGTCCTTTCCAACCCAAACCATTCTATGTTTCTATGATTCTATGATTCTATGATTACCCATGGTTAAACACTGAATGATAACTCATAATCCATATTAGAATTCAAATAAAAATCTTTAGATTTTTACTTACAGGTCAAATGAAGAGCATTGCAAAGAATGGTAGTGGTATGACTGCAAAGTCTGTTTGCAGGCCACCACTGCCCAGTCGGCTCTATGAGCACCTGCCTGTTAGGGACACTTTCACAGTGAGAACATAAATTACTAGCTACTGTGTCCTACACTGAGTACAATGTAGTTCATCAACACCTTTGGAGCACAGTGTCTGGCATTTCTGTATGTGGCAAAAAAAAACCAATTATTGCCCCTCTCAATACTCTTTTGTTTGGGGAGGAGGGTTAGCATGTTGTCAGGGTGTGAGCAGGGAAGATCCTCCCAGTTGTAATCTTGACTATGAGTCTGAGGTGTAAATACCTCATTGTACAGGCACATTTCTTTTCAGTCTGTGCCTGAGCTGAGGACAGTGCCACAAGGCACCCACAGCAAAGGCAGCAGTGGAAAACACTCTGCCTCGCTGTATTCCAAGCAAAGTCATGGGGTTTATGACTAGAGGAGAATAACAGCACTGTGTATAACCGGGGCTTCCGCTCTCTTCTTGGTGCTATGGAAGGAAAGATGAAACCTATGCAGAGATTTCACATGGGCTTTGCTGCTATTTGAGGTCTTTCTGCTGGAATTAAAAGTACAGTCATTAAAATTTCATGACGCACTTCCAAGAAAAATGCCCTCTGTTTAGCAAAATAATTAAAAGCCTGCATGGTCTCTGCATAAGTGGCTATGGAGGGATGAATGAGAGTGCTGTAGAGGAAATGTGCTTGCTTTAATCAGCATTACATCAACCAAGTGGGATCCATGCAGGAGAACTGCTAAAAATCTATCATTCAGTAGAGCCGCACCATTTCCAGACTCTTGGGGAGAGCTCAGTGCTACTTTGCATTTCAGACACACTGTGATTGGGTCAGACTAGAGTAAATCTAAGCCATATCCCTCCCCAGGGTGCTTATATCATTCTAAATAAATAAAAACTTCCCACAACAGAGTATAATATATCAGAAAACCACCCCTCTGTCAGCCTTCAAGGTATTTCTGTCAGCCTCTATGCTATTTTAAGCTCCTATATAGGTGGCAAACACTCAGCTTGGCACTGAATCTCAGTGACACGAATGCAGCATTTCAGCAGCAAACACTGGTGAAAGGGAGGGCAAGGGAGCTTCGGCACTCTCTCCTCTGTATAGTGAAATGGTTTATTTTTAGATTCTTTTTCCATCCACCCTTACAGCCCACTCTGTTCCTTCAAATGCTGACAGGCTACTCTAGATTTAGAGATTGTATGTGGTGGGCACTAAAATTATACTGATGGCTTCTAGGAGACTCAAGATAGCAACAGGTGCTACTGTGAATAGCAACTTAGAAGTGTCTAAAAATCCATGAAACTGGAAGAAGTGGTTTGTCATCCAGCCCAAAGGCTCCTGATAGCTCCTGGTTATATTGCTGAGGCTATCTAGATTATACTCTGGCAAACTGCAACATTCAGCTGCCTGCTTTCTGACTTTGCCTATTGCTGTATTCAAATTAATGACAGTATGTTCCAGAGCTTATACCTCTAACTGCAGTCATTCACCACATAAGCTGCTTCCTCACAAAAGCTGCTTCCAAATGTCCTATGGATGCTGCTGCAACAGCATCCAGTACAATGAATTTCTTGTGCAAAAGCATTAAAACATGGGTGTGGAAAAGAGAAATACAGAAGGAGTCAAATTCCCAACACACCTTGTTGGAAAAACAATTGCTTCTGAAAGCCGATCAGAAGCTGCTGTAAGAGGCATTTAACTGGCTTAACTTGCAGCAAATCTACACCTTCCTTCTGCAGTATGGAAAACATTCTGCTCTTTTATAAGCATGTCCTGCTTGGTCTACAAATTGGGCATGAACCTGTAACGATCTTTGCTTCTGATACAGTAGTTGCTCTTCAGTAATCTAATGTTTTAATTTTGGTTCCACATATGAGCAGTCCCATTAAAGGCTCCATAAAGTAAAACAAATGCTTAAGTGCAGCAGTGCTCAACACTGTCATCACCTGTCTCAGGAAGATGATGTTCAGATTCCCAGGTTGGGAAAGGTTTCAGTGTGTGTTTTATTGTGTGGCAGCATCTTTCTATTTATTATTTTGTGTGCAAAGGCGTGGTCTCTTCTGCACTTTCCTCAGTACACTTTGCAAGGTTTACATGTCCTGAGGGGTTTTTTTTCTAGCCATGTTCTCCTGTCACAGCCTACAACTTTTGTTTTGGGTTTAGTAGCAAAATGCACAGTAATTGGACTGCAGCAGCATATGATGAAAATTTTAGGTCTGCTTCACCTCTCTGTCACCAAGACCTCTGCATGATCCAGCTTCTGCAATCTCTGCGTTCCTTACTGCTATCTGCTCTTGTGGGATATTAATCACACATTTCTTCCTTGGCTCTAATTGGGGTGGTCTGAAAAGATCACCTATTCCAGTCCTTGCTGGCAACCGTGGGCGTAGTACAGCCTATGCAATGGCAGAAGTATTATGCTTAAAGAAATCTCCATGGACAGACTCGGGGAAGGGATTTTCCTTACAGATTTTATAGCAAAGTCTATGATGATGTTTGTTGTGTGAATCTTTGTGTGCAATTTGACTGAAAGGGATGGAAATTTTCCAGAACGTACATTGGTATAATACATGGAGCACTTATTTATTATTAGCTATTGGGAACTTAAAATTAGGCCACGATTTTCCATGCTGCCTCTGGCTATGTTCCCACTACTGGCATAAGATACAATGATAGCAAAATGCCATCTCTCTTAGACGTAGAAGAGAGTTAGTTCCTTATATGTAGAGAAGAAGAATTCAAGAGCTTTGGATAGAAAGTTTTTCATTGCTTTCTTTTTTTCAATAGTACCACTTTTAATGACTTTGCAATTCAGATAAATGAAGTCGTAAGGCTCATTTCTAATCTCAAAAACACATATGCATTTTTAAAAACTTAGTTCTTAATCAGGAATTTTGTGATTTCACAGAAATACTCCATTCATCTTGATAGTCTAGTATTTGTGACCCAGGGCAACTGCATTTCTGCCTCCTCTGAGGCATCCCAAGACCAGGTGGTATGTCTTTATTGTACCTGGGATATTCACATGACGTTACTCTGAGCCGCAGAGCTGTTGTGTGCATTAGCCATGGTCACCCAGAAGGCGAACAGCTAGGAAGAAATGGATTTCAGACAGTTACTAGGTGTGCAATTCTACGCATATGAATCTAGAAAACTGACCAATACCTAGAGATTTTATAAACATCAGCTATTTTTTCTGAAGCACAAGCAGGTATCTTTCTTCACTCAGTTGCTCTGAACAATTTCCTTTACCTGAGATCCTTTACTAGCCATAGTAGAGCTCCTTCTCTTTCAGTGAATTCACAAAATTTGGTCTTTCTGGACAAAGTGTTATTGTAGACTGTCTGTTGAGGAAGTAAATGTTCTAAAGTCAGTGATTTAAAAGCCCAAAACCATTTGCTGGAGCTATGCCTTCCTTCTAGCCATTCTTCTTACCTCACTGCCTGATTCTCCTGACAGCCCTCTTGTACTCTTGCAGTGAACACTCTTCTATTTAGATCAAAATACAGTGCTCATAAATTACTCCAGAATAGTTCCATTTCTGTACGTGTTTTTCTGCCTGAAGCAGCCAAAAGCTTTAAGATATACTCAAGACTGTGTCGTTCATGGCAGGAGCCTAGCTTATTATTCAGGCAGCATGCTCTAACCACAAGGTATTATTTCAGTCAGTATTCCTAATCAGTGCAGAGTCTGAAATGAATTAACTAACCTAAACTCATTAAAGACACCAGGATCAACCTTAAGAATATTTATGAATTCTTAAGATGTTCTTCTTTCCTCCAGATTAAATATGTGCTATTTGCAAGTGCTTTCTAAAATTATCTTTGGCACAGGTATTTGGTTTGCTTTTGGTACAAAACACATTTTCTTTCACCACCAAGGATAATCATCCAGGGAAGAGAATGTTCCCTAATCATAATTTGTTATTCCTTTTCATTGTAAGTCATACTTTTTTCAGCTTTTTAAGAACTATCCCAACAGGTAGAGCTAATGGGGCACTTACATCACACAGTGCCCATCTAAGTAGGGAGTAGTGAACAAGGTGAACAGTGTGAGAAGACATCAGGGGTTTTTATGTAAAAAATTTGTGCGTATTTGTGGAAACTGAGCTGATTAGCAAAATTCAGCCTGATTTGCCAGGTTTTATCAGTGCAAAACAGGGTTACTTTTACTGGGGAAATTGTTCACAAAATTTCTTGCTGCCTAAGTTCTTTTTCTCACACTCTGACTTAAAATAGGTTTACATTTGAAGATGACTGTGCTGTAAATAAAATTGCCTCAGGTTCTTTACAGAAAATACAAAATACTCATATATTACTTGTTTCAAGTTTATCATCTTATACCTCTCCTGCCTGATCAGTATGGCACATCAAAAATCCTTATCACTGGGAGGGTTTTACCAGCAAAACATTTTATAATTGCAAGTGACTCCAAAATAAAAAGTGCATGGAGGCTGATAATTCTTTCTTGCTGTGACCTTTCAGACTTTCATATTTGTCTTCATTTCTTATCAGAAAACCAATAAACATGCGGAGTGTTTTCAAAACATGACTTGTGCTGAAATGTCTTTTTTTTTAGATGAAAGAAGTCAGATTCATAGATTTAAAACAGTTTTCTTTTTTCTCTTTCTGTGCCCAGTCAGTCTGACCTCAGAATTCTCTCACTGAAAACTTTTCAAATTAAGATCTCTCTACAAAAGTTTCAGTTTACTTGAAACAGCAAAAAGTACTTTGTCAGAAATGTCCTAGGTGTTTACTAAAACACCTGTCTAAAAGGGATAATATCGTATAGGTTGTAGGTGAGACAGACACAATGTTGTATCTGTGTTTAACAGATGAAAATGAAAATTCGGAAGTCTGTGTTTTTTCTTCCTATAACTTGCCTCATGGCCCCACGTAAATGGTATTTGTTTGTTTAATACAATAAATTTCTTTGCAGGAAAGATTACAGGAGGCTAAGCAAATCTCTCTTTTGCCTTTGTGCTAGCCATGTCTCCCTCTTCTTTGTGTCCAGTGTTATAAGTGACAAATTACAACCTTCTCTTTCCCCACCCCCCACAAAAACGTCCCCCTACTTCAGAAATCCATTCACACTTGAACCAGAGGAACAGTTTAAAGCATAGAAGTGAAACAGTTAGGTGATCTGAAACTTTCAGAGTATAAAGACATTTTCAAAGTTGATATATATTTTTTTAAAAGTTTGCCAAGACATTATGGAGAAAAATAAAAATTGTGCTTTATTTTCCTCCAGAATATAGATCATATTGAACGCTGCCATTCTTTAAAGAGTCTAAGAAAAAACAATTATGTGAAAGTAAAGTGTATGGTCAGAATTGAACAGTTCACTGATCTGGACATTAAAAATATCTATATGCACATAAGCTTGACAACTGACTGGGGGATATCATTGGCACACAACTCCTTGCATTTCAAGTACAATATAGCTGTAGCTTCATCTCATCCACCAGAACAGGATTATTACATGAATATGTCACTGCCACTCTGGTGAAAGAACAGTACTGAGACACATCACTTCTGTCCTTCATTACTCATTCTTAACCTAGGTCATCGAGGTGATATGATTACAGAATGTTACGGTTCTAGACTGACCTGTGGTGGCTCTTATAAATTACTGGTCTGATTTTCTTAAGTTAATAGCTTGCTTTTTTGTGTGTGTGAATTCTGTTTCCAACCTTATTTTATTTCAAATCATTGGTTTTGTCTAGATTTGTCGTCATGGCAAACATTGTAGGTGATTACAGAGACATACTGTATCTAAAACACCAAGAAAAAAGCACCATTAAAAAAGAACTACTTTCCCTTTGATCAGCAACCCATGGAAACCTGCTGACTTCTTTTAGACTTTATAGCTCTTTTAATTAACTTACTACTGGCTTTGCTATTATACAGAACTAAACCACTGCAAGAATGTTAAGGCGATAATAAACATCTCATTTAAATCCACTAAAGAGAGAAAAAAAGTAATTTATAGCAGGATCTCTGTCCTTAGTTTACCCTTTTGTGTCAAATGTTTGGAGAACATCTGGGAACCGACACAGATTTTCTTAGGACAGAGAGGAGTCCTTCTGGAGGAAGCAGGCTTACTTATTGAATGAAATGAGAAATATCAGTACTTTGCTGCCTAAAATCTGTTTAAGAAGCTGGGACCCATATCAGTTTTCAAGATTTCTTGTTCATTTCCCCCTTCTAGGAAATTCAGACCCCATTTGTAGAACTGCAGTAACCTTTCATTTTTTAAATTATTTTCTCAGGTTTTTCAACATTTTAACCTTGATGCCTTGGTGACTTTTAATCTATGGATTTTCAAAAAGGAATAAAGTTAACTAAATCCATTCTGACGGAAAAAAAGGCTTTATCTCTATCTATAGTATTAAGGAATGGTCTCATGATTTGAATAAACTTGGTGTTTAGCTTTTGGCAAAGAAAGGAGGAGTTTAGCGAGGGTTTAGCAAAGAGCACTGAAAATAATCCAGAAATCTAGAAAGCCTGCTTCACACAGCAAGGGAATTAAGATGTTCAATTTATTTATTTCTTAAAGGGTGGTTTGAGAGATTACTTCATCAAGCATGGTAAGTACCTCCATGAAGAAGTATTTGGTGGTAGTGTAGAGATCGTTCATCCACTGAACCAACAGCAGAAGACTGAAATCAATTGAGTTCCAAATGGAAAGGAATGGGAATTTCTGTCCAGGATTGTACCAAAACACAAACGGATATGAGAGAATCCAGGTTGCCTAATGTCTGTAAACCAAGGCCACATACAGTTCCTAAATGATGTTCTAACTTTTTCTAATTTGGTGGCCATGGTGCAGGTAAGTAGACAATTAGATAAGCCATTCACATTCTGACATTACCTCATACCACAGCACTGTCACTCCAATTCATTTTTTCATCTCACATGATAATATTTAAATTTAAACTGCAGATTCAGAAAGAACTTGATAATCAAACATGACCTTTACAATGCATTAGATGTTTTTTCCTTTCATAACTTTATTCAGATTTTTCAATGGAATTTCTATGCCATGGCAGGCTAAATTAAGTTTAATATTCAGTCCTTAAACACTGATTTGTAATGAGGAAGTCCTACGGAGTGCACCTAGATTTAGCTGCAGGTGCATACATCAGCATCCCTCCCAACTCTTATCTTCCATTAATCCCAATCAAGGACCGTTTCAATTCACAACACTTCACTTTGGCTAGTGCAAGGGGTTTGCCCTTGGCTGTGGGCCAAAACACACCCCCACTCATGCAATTCTCCCCCACCACCTGAGAATAGGGGAGAGAAATAAAGGGGTAAAGGGAAAAATGGACTTGTGGGTTGAGATAAGAACAATATAATAACTAAACTACAATAATATTGAAAATAATACTATATACAAATACAGAAATGAGTGATACACAATGATACTGTCCCCCTACCCGATGCACAAGGCTCAGACTGTTCCCAGCTAATGATCCTGGAGCAGGGAGAGTCCTGAAACCGCACTCACGGAACAGAGATAACAGTCCACTTGGAGTGAGATGACCTGGAGCAAAAGAGATCCGGAACCAAAAGGGATGACCTTCTGAAGGGTCCTCACCCATATATTGGGCATAACGTGTATGTTATGGAATAGATTATTGGCCACTCTGGGTCTCAATCCTGAATTTAATGTCAAATCCTGGGCTAGTAACTGGGGCTGTGCTCCCTATCAGCTTCTCCTGTTTGCAGGCAGCCAGAGAAGCTGAAAGACCTTGGCAGCTGCATAAACATCACTTTTTGTCAGCTTTCTTCTGAGCCCAAATCCAAAACACAGCCTCTTGCTAGCTATTATGAAGAAAGTTAACTCTGTCTCAGCTTAACCTAGGACAGCTAGCTAGCCTGGACCCAGGAGCTTGGAAACACTTTGAATGCTCTAGTTAGGGCATAGCCATAGCAATTGGAGAATGGAAGATTACTCTGCAAGCATACTTCTACAGTGTCTGCTGTGTAGAGGAAGCTGGGGACTTTCTGAAAAAGAGGTGCTTTCCACTGATGGACAAAGATTCTTTTGGTGCTGCTGCTGCTAGATACTGGCTACAGGGAGAGGTCCCTTTGGCAGGCATGAGGCAGTACCCCTTTGGGGAAGCAGTGCGAGGGATAAGAAGGCAGCTTAGAACACAGCATTTGTTACACAGCTCTTTGAAAGCCTCAGCTCCTTCAAGATTTTCTGTAAACCCTTCTCTTGAGTATGAATCATGCTAATGCACTCAGGGGGCAACAGTAATCCTGTATGATTTGAGACTAGTCTCAGCTAACCAAAGGGGTTTCAATTTCAGGTTGAATCAATCCAAAGAGGTCTGTAAAGACTTGCAAAAAGATGTGCCATGTAAATTCCATTAGTGAATAAATCAGAGGTAATTGTGAGCTGCTTCTGGATATTCTGTGAACAGGAAAAAGCATTAATCAAGTGCAATATTCATCACAAAATTACTTTTTCAGTCTTAATCATGAAGCATTGTATAGAGACGAATTGTCTGCTCTTAAACCTTACGGTTTTTAATGCAAGCAGTTTTCCAGGAATGGGGCAGCGTGTTGCTTTACCCTCATCCCTTTGTCACCACCCCGGAACTGTTGTGTTTCCTGATGCTGTGTTAATAGCCTTCATTGTTGCTGGCCTAGAAGTACTGCTGTTCTTGGCACTTTCATCTCTCCTGTCTCACTTGCCATAGCTCCAAACTGCTTATTGAGGTGGAGGATGAACTGAGTTAATCCAAGCTCCATGGTGAGACAAATACCTGCACTCTACTGTTACTTCGGAGTTCTTTCTCTTGCTGCTTGCTGTTGTTTCAAAAAAAGGTGAAATTGTGATATTGATGATGATTATGGGCTCTTGTCTGAAAAACATGTTTTCCTGTTCAAAACATAAAAGGAAGATAGCTGTTTTCAAAATGTGATGAGAGTGCCATGATTATTTCACTTCAGCAACTTAATTTCATTGAAACAATGATGAAATTGTCAAAATAGTGGCTCAAAGTCCTTCTCGCTTCTACACATTCACATGCAAAGTGTTAAAGTTTGATGCACAAGAGAATAAAGGAATGTGATTAACTGCATGTCTTTGTATGTCTGTAACCATTTACAATCATGACAGAAATAGAGAAAAAAAATAGACTAAATCCTACCTGCTTTGTAAGAGTTTGGTATCATACTGGATGCCTGTTTATGTCTTCAGTTCTGTGACTCTGGACTAATACATCAGCTTTTGAATCCAAGTACCAACCTGTGCTTCCAAACTATTGCTGAAAGAATTGGCTGTCTTCCTTCTTTTCATTTCAATGGATCATTTGATCCTCACAAACAAGTTACAAACCTGAAAGTTTTTAGCTTATAAATTTGTTAGGAGAGGAAAGTTGTACATGTCCTTTTTTTTGTACAGGCAGCTTGATTTGTATGATACTCCAGCATGATTCATTGACTCCAATCCAGTTCATAGTCCATTGGGTATGAAATAAAACCAGAAGAAAATTGGCATTTACTGTCACTTTTTCTTTTCAAGACGCAATGGGGTATCCTAAATATCTCTGAAGACCCAGTGACACATTAAAAGGCCATTCATCACAAGCATGAAATAACTGAAGGCTTTACACAGAAGACTTTATCGCTGTAGAAATTGTCTCTGCAGTATGTATTTCTTGCTCTTGATGATAAAAGAGAGCACTGGAAAGACTGTGGATTTTACATGAGAAAAGCAAGACCAGAAAGGAGGAGAAGTAGGTTGCCTCTCCTGCAACACTTAATATTTGCTCTTGGTGACCCAGCCAGGTGGGATCATGCGAGAAGATTCCAGAGGTGGGACTGTTTTGGCATCCTGAGAATAACAGGAAAATTCATTGGTTGTTAACACAGATTAAAAGGGGAGAGGAAGAAAAAGAGCCTTTACCGAGAAGATGCAGCTAACAACAGGGAAGCCATTTCTGTTCTACACACCTTGTTATTTAGAGCTTTGCGTCCAACTTGCTTCCAGCAACTACAAAATACATAATAAAATTAATAACAGTTCATGGCCACCAGCTGCTCACAAGAAACAGATGCAATTGTGGAGCCATTTAGTAAGCATTTCTTCCTTCCCTGTTATACCTCATCTTGAGCAGGGGATATTTGAATAATGAATTGTGTATTTGACTGCAAAGTAGGACAGATATAAATCAAATTATTCTCCTTAACTACTGTGTATTACTAAAAAGTAGTTGCACAGTTGAGCACAGGAGATTTAGGAGAAGCACATTTGTGAGGAAAATTCAGCCTTGGCTTCATTTGGTTGGGGCATTTCCTCTCAGTAACGTCCAGTGTGAGATACATGCCTGTGTGCACAGGGAGGTCAGTCCTTTGCCCTGCCATGAAATGACTCCATTGGCACTCCGGCTTAGGGATACTCCTGGATTTTTTTACCTCCCTACATCTTTCCTTTTCTCTTTACAGCAGAGAGACGGTAACACACCCATACCTGGGACCCACTGTCAAGGCTTCTCACTAGAGATTCTTATTTGAAATGTTGTGGATCCCCTTGCCTGGAATGTGATGTAAACTTGGCACACCTTCACTGTGGAAACATTTACATGTTCATAATTTTGTCTGAATGTAGGAGCCAGCAAACAAGGAATTTTTTCCATTGACCATTGACCTTCATATAAGCATAGCCAAAACAGATTGGTAAACTAAGCCTTGGATAAACTTTTTGCAAGATTTTAGAAAACCTGTATGACACAACTGGCAGAAAATTGATAGGTTGTTCAGACAGTGAATTACATCTTAAATGAAAAACAGGAAGCATTCATAATTTAGAAGAAACTCATAAGCCCTGAAAGACAAAAGAAAAACCATGTTAGGTACAGATTTACTTCATACAGTCATACAGTGGCTAGAGCTATGCCTGCAACTTACATCACACACAAAAAAAAGCAATAATAGCAAAAATTACAGTAATAAATTTAGACAGCCTTAGTTAAAGAATCAGGGGATTAGAAACAAATGGTTACAACTAGAGATAAACAAAGTCCAGGTAAAATATTATGGAGAAATACAAAACACCAGGAGAGGAAAGAGTTATAAGTGGCAGCACCAAAGGCTGTTTTTCTGCAGCCCCCCCATCCCCTGGCTGGTCAAGGAGATGCCTGAGAAGGAGCAAGGTGCAGCAGGTTGGCATCGTGGGGCTCCCACAAAGGAACCCCCTGAAGTTGAGCACAAGGTGGCTCATCCTCTGCCCTACCACCTGCTGCTGTTCTTCAGTAACAACCTCAGGGCGTCCCCCTTGGCCACCTGCTTCCATGGAGCTTTTGGGATTTTTTAATGAGATTTGATTTGTTTGAAATCAACTAAAAGGTTTCTAAAACATTTGGGAAGCAGGAGAGACACAGGCACGCAGGCAGCGATCAAATACATCTAATCAATCACCTTGGGAATGCAGGTAAAAAAAAATAATGCCCCAAGGAAGAATTTCATTAAAAAGCCGCTTTTCTTTTACGTGCTCTGTGGTTCTTTGAGCTTCTCAGTCTTTGTTAAGGTTCAAGGGGGAAGGAGGAGCAAAGCGTTTCTCTTCTCCAAAGCCTGGTGATTTGACTGGATCCAGTCCTTTGCTTGCTGATAAAGGTGTTGAGTGTGGCCATCTTCCATTATGTTTCAGTAACAGCTACATGTTTATGCAAAAAGAAGGCACTACTTTGTCTTTTTTTCCCCCCTTACATCCAGTTTCCCCAGGAAAAAAAGTTACACAGGTCTGTGTGTCCATGCACATTTCCCTCATTTGAGGGAGGGATCTGGATCTAAAAGTAGTTATGTTTCTATGAGTTTTATAAAAAATCCATAGCTAGGAAAGCAAGAGTTGTCAGGGTTCAGACATTCACAGGCTCATCCTATAGTGACTCATATCTCGTTCTTTCATTATCTTGCCACTTTCTTAAGAAACTCAAACAGACTCCTGCCAAGAAAGACACTTGTCCAAAATTCACTAACATCTGCATTTCAGGGGTTGGTAATGCCAGACATTTTTGAGAATCTCACAATTTAACAGGCCAGATACACCCTTCTCCACTCTGGAATAATGATGACAAGTGGGAGGGAGTGTCATGTCAAGCCAGTATTATACTAGTCACGGTCAAATCCAGCACTATGCAAGACTTTATTTGAAAACACAAATTTGCCACTCTGGAATAAAGTTACAAAAACTATAGCAAAGTTATTGAGTTTATGCTTAGTATTAAGAAACTTCTTGTGGTGCTCCAACATTGCCACAGCTTTCTGGGTCAGCCCAAACCAGCTTCTGCAGCCTGCCTTGGGCTTGACATACTCTGATGAGCTTCCAGAGCTGGGTCTTTCCTGCTCCTCACCAAGGCAGAGTGATCAGGCTAGAATATCCTTCCCCTTGGAGTTTTTTTTTGGTTTTTTCTTATGACTGGGCATAATTCTTCATTCATGTTCTTCCCCCTTCTCAGGGCTGCAGTTATCAGTCACGTTTCTGTTGTAAACTTTAGGTAGCAGAGACCTGGTTTTATGTATCAGGCTGTTCTGTTCTGTTTTCTGGGTCCTTAAAACATGACAGATAGATCATAGAATCATAGAATCATAGAATCACACAATGGTTTGGGTTGGAAAGGACCTTAAAGATCATCAAGTTCCAACCCCCCTGCCATGGGCAGGGACACCCCCCACTAGACCAGGTTGGTCAAAGCCTCATCCAGCCTGGTCTTGATAAAGCAATTGCTGACTAGATAGACAGACAGACAGACAGATCGATCAATTTAGTCATTAGATATGAAATGTTCATTATTTGTAACATTTTTCTTCTTATAGTCATGACTCTACATATGACAGCAAATCTAATGGATGACCAGCATGACCATGGGCTATTTGGATGGCACAGTATCCCCATACACTTTGTGTAACAGTATAACAGAGACTAACCACTCTGCAGTTGAAGTAGTTTTACGTCTTTAGTTAGAATGCAAATGCACAACACTTCTCACTAATGCAGATACTTTTATACTTGTGGGCTTGAACAGATACAGACCTCTGATTGTCTACATAATGGTACAATATCTGCTTGAGCACTACTTCTGCTCCTCACTGTGGTTTGGACAAGACAGTATGGCCAGGCTGATATTTAATTGGATTCTAAACATATAATTTGGCCACAGTAGATGACATTTCCCCTGAAAACTGGCTAGAGAGGTTTATACTGTAAAACCTTTGAAAAGCATAGACTTTGCAAATTTTAATCTTATATAACCATATAAGGGATATCTATAAATGCAGCTCATTAGTAAATCCCTACAGGAAATGGAAACAGTGGACACTGAGTATGTTTGCACAGGATAGAGTACTTTGGGTGAAATGGCTTTTTTGGGAGGGGGTATGCTGTGAAGCGTGTTATCAGCTGTTGACTCTGTTCGTTGATTATGACAGGTTTCATGTCATTGCTGAACTCCTCTGAAAGAGAAGATTTTAGATCTGTGCATAAATATTAGGTTTTCGTAGTATAATTAAATAATTAGCTAGCTATCTGCTAGCTGACTGATGATGTATTTGAATTATAGAGAAACTGATTTAGAGTAACTCCTGGCTTGTTAGCTGAGGTGCTCACCAGTAAATGTAAGTGACTGAATGTCACATTATCAGAATGGTTGCACGTACTTTATGTGTCTGCTGGAATGATCCTCTCAGGACATATAGCCACTGTGAGGCCGATGCATGTATCCCATGTAAGCTTCAGTTTCAAGCAGGTGTTGAGGATGATGCTCAACCCCACGACAACAACAGTGTCCCAAGACATGCAAAACTTTGACATCCCTGGTCTTTCAAATACCCAAGCACTTAAGTAGTTTTTTCGCAAATGCCACTCTTAAATGTAGGGACCTATATTTACATCACTATTGATGCTAAAAACTTTGTTGCTGACCTTTAGCAATTGAATCAAAAAGTACAAGAATATAAAGACATGGAGTATGAATTCAAGCATTTAATTGAAATTAATGGACAGGGTGGGCTTGAATGTGTGGACCTGCACGAATATCAAGTAATAGAATTTCTAGAAGTGTATTATTAATTACCAAGCTACCTGAAGGATGAATAATTATATAATTACGAATATCCAGCAGCCAACACATGGGCTTGGAGAAGTGTTGCTGCATGATAAAATACAGAAGTGGATTGAAACCCTGCTGCTTGCAGGAACAACATGCATAGATAGATGGGGAAACAGAATACAGTTTTCTTTGTCATGTCAAACTCTCTAGTAGCCTGCGATTAGGCTGATGGAAACAAAAGACTGAGACACCTGGTCCTCACCCTTGCTGTGCTGTAAAAGGCCCAGCAATAACTGAGTGCCCAGCTCCTTTGCTGCTTCCTCACAGCACCTATCTTCCACACAATGCCTGTCCCCAAGCATCTCTGAAGCAGCACTGTGGGACAACACAACTGGTAGCACTCAGGTAGGGCTAACAGACCCAAAGGACCAGTTACTTGCTAAAAATGACAATTTCAGCCCTCTTTCAAAGGAAGACAGCCAGGTAAAATGTTATCTTGAAATGTGTTATATCTGTGCTTAGCACAGTGTGCTACAGTGGCTATTTTGATTTAGCTTTCCCAGCCCTGAGAACACAGGCAGCATCTGGCAGTGCAACTGCCATGCAAATTTCATGAGTATGGGAACAGCAGATTTACGCACTTCACACCAACACTGGCTTAGGGCATTCTCTTGCTTGAAAAAAGGTCTGAGAGAGAGAGAGGTAGGAAATCCAGATGCAGTACAACAAAGAAGCAGCAAGCCTAAGTAGACTGGAAACTGTCATTTTCTGAATGACATGAAATAAAAAGATCCTCTCACACCTTTTCCAGTGAGATGTGGTACGTAATTACAGACAGTCCATAGAGAACTCCTACATGGCATATCTCCCCTAGTACTTTAAGTGGGGGTGATGCAGGGGATGACTGTGCCTCCAGGTCACAGAATCACAGAATGTTAGGGATTGGAAGGGACCTCGAAAGATCATCTAGTCCAATCCCCCTGCCGGAGCAGGAACACCTACATCAGATCACACAGGAACGCATCCAGGCGGGCTTTGAATGTCTCCAGAGAAGGAGACTCCACCACCTCTCTGGGCAGCCTGTTCCAGTGCTCTGTCACCCTCACTGTAAAGAAGTTTTTTCTCATATTCAAGTGGAACCTCCTATGTTCCAGCTTGAACCCATTGCCCCTTGTCCTATCACTGGATGTCACAGAGAAGAGCCTGGCTCCATCCTCCTGACACTCACCCTTCATATATTTATAAACATTAATTAGGTCACCCCTCAGTCTCCTTTTTTCCAAGCTAAAGAGACCCAAGTTTGGCTGTTCGGGTCCACATATGTGAGACCCCACCTTCTTTCTAGACTTGACTCTACACAGTAGCAGATCTGGCTTTCTCTAGATGATTTTGTGATTTATTATCGTGTAGCACAATTATTTACTTAGACAAACTCATTAAAAAATAAAACAGCCGGTGAGAATATGGTAGTACACAGTACAGCATACCTGTGAATATGCACTATGACCAAGGAGTATATTAATGTAATTATCTTATGATGGTAATATTTTGTCCCTTTTTTACTGATTGGTGTTTAAATTTATGGGAATTTTACAATAAACTTTGTCTAAGTGCTCATAACACCTTTCCTAAAAGCTTCAGATGACAAAAGAAAAGAGAAACCAGCCGTTGCCAGGGCAGATTTGTTCCACCTATTTTACAGCTGAGCAGAGGATTGACTGGGGAGCTTGCTCAAGGCCAGACGTCAATGCTGTGGCTGTGAGTTGTTGTAACAGAGGTCTTGTAAATTCCTATCCAACGCAGTCACATCTTAGACAGTCAGCAACTGTGTATGAATGTATATGACAATTCCAGATATCATCCAGAGCTGTGTGTGTCCACAGGAATAGCAGCACTATAGAGCCTGTGGAGACACTAATGAGAAAAACAGATTTAGAAAAGGAAAACCCTTTGCTTTTTGTACTCTTCATTTTTTTAAGTTAGGGTTTATTTGCTTTCTTTTTCATTGTTTGTGTTTTCCCTGGAGTACTGTCTTTTCATCTTTACTCTCTGCAACAGAATATTTAGTTTTCACTAGTCTCCAGTATGCAGCTCCATCAATAAGTGTTTTTACTCTTGATGACTGAAAAGTGTCCAACAGCAACCCATTGATCTTGTTTGTGCACAAGAAACTTCAGAATACTGATCTTTCAGGGCACAAGTAGTTATTATGAAAAGTAAATACTGCTTCTAACTTGGCCTTAATTTTTTGTAGCATCTGTGCTCATTTACAACTTCTGGAAAAATATTGGTATCTGTAGATTAAGACCTAATGAACTTGGGGAAATTTAGAAAGGAGGCTGATGACATTCTTACAGGCTTTATTCTTGCACCCAGACTGCAGAAGTGCTGTAAAGGGTCAGCAGCTTTTAGCTCCACTTTCCAATGCTGTCTTTAGTATTCCTGTCAGAGAAGTAGCAGTTAGCATTTCTCCTCTCTTACATGTCTAATTTATTTGCCAGCATGTTTAGCGATGCAAGGCTTGTTGATACCTGTGAGAGGAGAACAATTTGAAGGCTGGTGCAGAAAGTACAGCTGTAAATGATGTTCATGCTTTCCATTAGGCTGCCTTTAGTTCTGCCAATAACCATCAGTTATGGAGGAAGATAGCATGCTTTCCAAAATATACAGAAAGAGCTGCATCAAGGTTACACCCTACAGTGCTGTTCAGACAGCAAAGGGTATTGTCAGTAGGGACTGCTACCTATGGAAATGGATCGAGCTCTTCAGAAGAAGCAGACATTATGTACTGCAAAACTGTAGCAATGTGTGCTTCCTTCTATTTTTGCTGTCTCTGGGGCCTTTGTGCATACTCCAAAGCAGTTATAATAATAAGCAACTTGAGTACCAGTATACCTCATGGAGAAGCATAATAAAGCTGGTTGTTTAAAAGCTCGTCTGGCCTTTAATTAGCTCTGCCGCAGAGCCAAGCACACCCTGCCCCGGCACAGCCCTCTGCCAGTTTGCAGCTTCCCACCCCACTGGCTGCAGGTCTAGGGGTCACTTGCTTATGCATCCCCCCATGCAGATGTCTGGCCCATGGGGCTGAGGTCCCCAGGGTAGGACCGTGGCAGCCCAGGGGGGATTGCACCCCAGGTGGCACCGAGGAGGGTAGCACAGATCTGCTCAGGAGCATGGCCAGGGTCTTCTCCCACCTCCTCTGACTTGACAGCTGAACCCTGGGCACATCTTTTGCTTAAGAGTTTCAGGGAACAACTTCCAAAGGTCTTTGGATGGAAAAAATCCAGACACCTGTAGAGGTCTCTCTTCACTTGGTCAGAGGAGATTTATCTCTGCTCCTCCAGTGCACTTCCCTAGACAGCGTGCTCTGTGCTCGTCTCCAGCAGAAGCACGTACAGCAATAAAGCTTTCAGAAAAATAATTTTGTGGGTTGAGTTAATTCATACAGAATGTTTACTATTCAATTTCTTCCTCCATTTTTGGAGTGATGAATTCACAACATACAGCATTAATTGTCAGGCAGCTACATCTAAACCATGCTCCAACAGGAACTGACAGCTGACATGTACCGAAAGTGTTACTTACCATGGCCTGAAATTGGGGGAATTATGTGACAAAATTAAATGCTTGCGTGCAGCAGCTCCAATTTTAGTAAGGAGCAAAGAAATACAATTACTGCACAAAGATTTTCTGTAGGTAAGTTTGGTCAGGATTTTATACCTACAATAACACCACTTCAAACTGTGTCACCAGGTGTGTATGTAAACACATTCATCTTGATGGATGTCAGAGCTTGCTTAGCACAACCAATAACACAATGCCTTACAGCAACAATATCTCTGGGAAAAAAACCCCAACCACCCAGCTTTCATATTCTTTGAACAGACAGCCATTTCAAAATACTTCTTCATAAAATTAAGTTTAATTAAGCACTACAGGACTCACTTAATAGGATTTTTCTTCCATCATAAAGATTTTGAAGGCAATTTTATCACCCTAGTTTCATAGCTCTGATTTTTAACTTTTTTATTTTTTTCCCTGTAAAAGCATTAATTTGACAGATTCTGCTGAATAGAATCTGCAGCAATTCTGTGCTCTGTTGCAAGACAGGTATATTTTGTAAGTAAAATGGTCTGTTTCTTTAAAAGGGATTCCCATAGGTGGACTACTCAGTAACTGAGCTGAGAAAGTGGAGGAATTCAATACATATCAATCTGTTTTGCTTTCCAAGCTGCTGGGTTAGCAAGGATCAGGTGGTGCTGTAATGTCTTATGCACACTCAAAATATCTTTCCAGCAGGGGGATGTACAATTCCACTTTTTTTTGTGTTGCAAGACTGATGGGACAGTTATTTTCCTGTGTCACGAACAACAGAATGGCTCTATTTCAAAGAAGAACAAAGTAGGAGCAAAAAAAAAAGCAAGCTGGTCTAAAGAATTTCAAAATCTGAACAATTGTTAAATTGCTTCCCTACTTGTAATCTGAATATATGATGCTTTTGTATCACTTGCCAGATCACTGCCTGAGAAATGACTGGGGCAAGTATTCCTGAATCTATTCAGAGTAAATTATGGATAAAAACTGAGATATCATATGGATTATTTAGGAACTATTTGCCCAGTATGAGGCTGTCTGAAAACAATGCAAACTTGATCTGGAATTGCTCTGGAGCATGTTTTTTCCCTGGTGTGAATCACGTTAAAAATAAGGTGACATTAAAAAAAAAAAAAAAAAAAAAAGAAAGGTTGACTAGGCACCCTGGAGCCTTAGGGACAAGGTCTAGTGGGTTAGGCGGTGTTGGGCTGACACTTGGACTTGATGACCCTTGAGGTCTTTTTCCAACCTTAATGATTCTGATTCTATGAAATATAATTTATCTCGTTAAAGTAGTTCAGTGCCAGCCACAGGGGGAAACCTGAGCCCAGAAGCCCAGTCCAAAGAAAAATAAATTTCTTTGGATTTTGAAAGACAAATTGAACATTAGTGCCTCCCACTGAATCTCACCTGGACACCTGCAGCCCACTCCTGTGGAGCCAGCCTGGATCCCTCTCTCCAAGAGGGCCATAGCATCTCCCCTCCTCAGGAAGTTCCTCCTATATCATGGCAAGGGCACTCTCCTGCCTGCTCCTCTGTTCTGATGAGAGCGATTAAAGGCAGAAGAACAAAATCTTATTATTTAAATTAGGAGATTTGCAGGGGCAGCTCAAAGCAGGTGTGAGCTGAGCCAAGGGCTACCCCAGCGAACTGTGAGTGGGAGCTCCTCAACTGCTGCCTATGAAGGACCTGAACTTCAGCTTGGGTAGCAAATGTCTTTCTCTATCCCAGGCTGGTGTAAACCAACAGCATTACATTGAATCACACAGGCTTCAAGAGTACATACCTGTGAAGATGGCATCTTCCCAGAGCAGGGAGTGTAGGTGCAGCCTTTGGAATACTTTTTGTTTCCACCTGAGCCACAAACCTGGAAGAGAAATAGACCAGTTAATTTTTCTTGAACTCACAGTTCCCAGACTGAACTCCCTCTTCCTCACACCTCCCTCCATCCAGCCACTCACCTATGACGTTACCTTCTTCACCCAGAGATTCTTGGCACATGAAAAGATGCTTTTGCAGCATGTAAATTGGAATTTGTTTTTTTAGCTCAAAAGCAGTTTACCATTCCTGTTGTGTGTCAATTGAGGAAGGAAACGTTTCCTATTTAATCATAGAAAATTGCATTCAGAGATACAGAATCATCACACAAAACAAAGTGGCTAGTTAAGCCAATTAAGAGATTCTAAATTAAAATAAGAAACAAGCTGTTGTCAATATACCAATGTCAATTCCCACCAGAGCTTTGAGTTATCCAATAATAAGGCTCTTTCAGGGAGTCTAATCCGTCTTCCGCTGAAGTCAGTGGCAGAACTCCCAATGATACCAGGAGGAGCAGAATCCAGATAGTAATCTGCAAGCTGCTGGTTCAGTAAGAGTCACAGTAATTATGCAGATGGCCATATAAAGAAGTTCAGCTGAAAGTCATTTTCTGTTAAAAAAAAAAAAGATAAATATGGAAGAGAAATTCTGTTGTAACAGAAAATTACTGAAGGCTTAGATTTCAGAGACATAAAGCAATGAATCATTTGACATTATAACATGTAGTGGACAAATTGTAACAGAATTACATAACAGATATAAAGTTGGGCATAAAGAACAGGTCTGCATGAAATTATACCTTTACTTTGGTATTAAGATATAATCTTACAGGTTTAATTGCATGCTGAGTTTTGCACTGTTGGAAGCAACTGATTTCAGTAGGACTGTGAAGAGTATAAATTAGTATATTACTGACTTGTTCAGATTTGAGTTACTTGAAATAGGGAGCTGGGTTCAAAAGAAGGGGAATAAAAAGAGGGAAATTTGCGTAGATCTTACGGCTAGAAGGAACCATTTTAAATTGCTGCAGGGGAATTTCAAGTTAAATTGAGAAATAGTTTGTCTCCAGAGGCTGTGAAATCTTTATTAGTAGCATTTTTTAAGAATAGGTGTTAGATAAACATTTTTCAGGAATGTCAAAAGAAGCAGCACATCCTGACTTGGGAACAGAAGGCATACTGGAGGATCTCTTGAAATCCCTTTCAGACATCTTTTCTACGATTCTTTCATATTTTTTTTTTAAAACTGATTATTTCCTCTGATCTATAGGTCACATCATTTTACTCACTGCTGCTGTACAGAATGTAATGACTCCTATTTGGCTTCTGGTTTGGTTTTAAAAGTGTTATAAAATAAAGATTCCTTCCATCACATTTATTAGCAGTGCCTAATGACCAACGAAGAATGGTGCCACTGCAGTTAAGTGTTATACTCGGGAAACATTAACAGATCAGTTTCTTTGAGGCTTTTGGACTAAAAAGCCTTTGGTAATTTGTTCAAGCGGTGAATCACTCTCACACAGCACAGTCTATGAGATGTCTTTCTGCTCCATTTGGAGAACTCTGTTGCACTTCCTATCTTCTTCCTCTGAAACTACTGAACACTGTAATAAAATCATAGAATCATAGAATGTTTTGTGTTGGAATGAACCTTAAAGATCATCTAGTTACAGCCCCCCTGCCACGGGCAGGGATGCCTTCTACTAGACCACTGAGGTTGCTCAAAGCCTCATCCAGCCTGACCTTGAGCACTTCCATGGATGGGGCATCCACAACTTGTTTGGGCAACCTGTTCCAGTGCCTCACCACCCTTACAGTGAAATATTTTTTTCCTAATATCTCATCTAAATCTACTCTCTTTCAGCTTAAGACTGTTACCCCTCATCCTATCACTAAACTCCCTGATAAAGAGTGCCTCCCCATCTTTCCTGTATTTTCCAAAATCGTTTTTTTTGGTCAGTGATGCAGGTTTGACTCTGTTCCCTGAGCATATCCCACTGGAAATGAGATGCCTGTGTTGAGAAGTTCTCTTCTCTAGAAGAAAGGAAAGGGGGAGGTACATCCAGGTGATGGTTTAAGGCTTGTGAGGTGTGTTGCCTTGCCTCCCCCTGCCCCTCTTGAGTATGTAGGGAAATTCAGATATCAAAACAACTAACCTAGGAATTCCAAGCTGGTGTTAGGTTTTTAGATAGATTTAGTCCTTAAATTTTCTCTGTAAGATGTTTTCTCCATTTCTTCAACACATTCTGTGGCTTCTTCACAGATAATGTTTCTATTCTCAATGTTTTATCAGCAATGTCAAGTTTTCACCATGCCCGTCATGAAGACCCTACCACCACGTGCCTCTGCAGCAACTATCTCAAATCATCATCTTTACACTCACTGCCATTTACATTCACTCTTTGCACATCCTTTTTGGGTCTGGTAAAATTACCCAGCAGGCAGGAGCATGGACACTCTACCACCATGCAAATGTAAGATGCTAAGAAGAGGTTTTGCTGCCAATGGGGCCCTATCCACATGTTAATGTCAACAACAGGCCATCAGTTAGTCGTTTTCTTTGTCTATAAAAACATTGTGTTGGTCTTCCTCTATTGTTTTGATATTCAGAGTTTGCTCTGAAGGACTGAGCTCACTGTGGGAGATGGTTCACATCTAGTCCAGTACCTCTAACCACTTTGATTCTGTGCTTGGATGTTTCATTTTAACATCCCTTCTTTAATGGTTCCCAATCTAAGTTCACCTTTTCTGAAATTATCCATTTCCCTCTCATGGTACAATACAGTGAAATTCATTGCACAGAGTCACAGAAATTAGTCTGCCATGAAACATGAGAGAACTATTTCATCTTATTATTTTTCCTGCTTCCTATTAGTACACACACTGTGCAGTACAGCACTGGTCAGTCACCTGCAAGTTGATTCTGAATCAACCTGAAAACAATCTGGAGAAGTGCTTGGAAACCATGGTGTTCATCATTTGCCACAGCAGTTGAAAGAGAGAACTGAAACATCAGGGCCTTAAAGAAAATAAAATCAAACCTCTAGTAGAAGAGAGGCAGTGGGAACAAAATACAGCAGATCTGTTGGTTTTAATAAACATTAGTAAAACTGTAGTGGGCTTTTGTTGCTACTAATGGACATCCAGTCAAAGCTTGGCCAATGCAACCTGTGTTGATGTGCTTTCACTGTTCTTAATGCCTGAGCTCACAGTAAAGATAATCCAGTAATACCTGTCCTTGCTGGAATCATACCCTCAAATGCACCATAGAGCCTTCTAATGGTAAAGATAACAAGCCATCAAAACTGAGTAGCTGGAAATCATGAAGCCTCTTTTGTGGAAGCTGAATAAAAAGCTATCTGGAACGATGTAGTTACAGATGATCTTGCCTTTGGGCAGACAGACAAAGTAATTGACCTCTTGATGTCCTGGCCAGGCACTTTTTTTTCTTATAATCTTGCATTTTCATTGGGTAACAAACCTTGCTAATCTGTTTTTCTGAGGCTCTTATAGTGCCTTAGTGCAATGGTGATGCATCAATCTTCAGAGTCACATCTGAGCACGAGCAATGCCTGATATTAGTTTTGCTTGCAAAATTCATTTCTAAAATGACATTCTGAGATTGCTCTGAATGTAGCAAGTCACCCCCCCTCTTGCTGCTAGGTTTTGTAGCTCTTTAGCTATCCTTTAATCCAGAGAAAGCCTTAAAATATGAAGAGCTATTGTCAAGGACAGCAGCTCCATATTTTTTTAATTTAATAGGGGAAATGTATCAGTACTGTATAGAATTTTGCAGGGTGATTAGGTGTGTGGACTGCATGTAAAGAATTCCTTGTCTTTTAAATTCTGCATATCCCCTTCTCCAGCCTACCTATGGTATTTCCCTGGTGACTTCATTTGGTTTTGTAACAGGAACGGAGGTTAAAGCTATCCTTACAGTATGACTGTAACAGATTTAGCTTTACCAAGTTCCAAAGCACTTGTTCAACTGGGTTTCTGATTGCTATTATAATCAATTAAAATTATATTTGGTTGGCAGTCTGTAAAATGCTTCTGTAAGAACAATTCAGACAGAAGAAATCCACCCTTTCTTCCTGGACTCTTGCATCTGGGCAAGAACAACTCCAGGTTCCAGTATAAGTTGGGTACGGAACTGTTGGAGAGTAGTGTAGGGGAGAGGGACCTGGGGGTCCTGGTGGACAGCAGGATGACCATGAGCCAGCACTGTGCCCTCGTGGCCAAGAAGGCCAATGGCATCCTGGGGTGTATCAGAAGGGGGGTGGTCAGTAGGTCAAGAGAGGTTCTCCTCCCCCTCTACTCTGCCCTGGTGAGACCGCATCTGGAATATTGTGTCCAGTTCTGGGCCCCTCAGTTCAAGAAGGACAGGGAACTGCTGGAGAGAGTCCAGCGCAGAGCCACAAAGATGATGAAGGGAATGGAGCATCTCCCTTATGAGGAAAGGCTGAGGGAGCTGGGTCTCTTTAGCTTGGAAAAGAGGAGACTGAGGGGTGACCTAATTAATGTTTATAAATATGTGAAGGGTGAGTGTCAGGAGGATGGAGCCAGGCTCTTCTCTGTGACATCCAGTGATAGGACAAGGGGCAATGGGTTCAAGCTGGAACATAGGAGGTTCCACTTGAATATGAGAAAAAACTTCTTTACGGTGAGGGTGACAGAGCACTGGAACAGGCTGCCCAGAGAGGTGGTGGAGTCTCCTTCTCTGGAGACATTCAAAGCCCGCTTGGATGCGTTCCTGTGTGATCTGATCTAGGTGTTCCTGCTCCGGCAGGGGGATTGGACTAGATGATCTTTCGAGGTCCCTTCCAATCTCTAACATTCTGTGATTCTGTGATTCTGTGAAATAGACAGGGTTTGTCTGCATGGGGTCCTGCTCTATGTAATGAGATGCAGGACCCTCCTATGCATTTATTTCTGTGAGAATGTATCTTCTGTTTAGCCAAACAAGTCTGAATTTACACTTCATTATGTCTTGCTGTTTGGCAAGATATTAATTATATTATACGATTTAGATGTAGCCTCTGAATAGAGAGAATGTATTCCTACTTGCTCTTTCCTTGGCTATTTTAAATAACTGTTAATAGACAAATTTAAAATTTAAGTTAATACGGTATTTAGGATATAACACTCCGTTGTCATTTAAGCTGTCATTATCTCTGATTATTCCACTACATTATGAGTTTACTCACAGTAGAAGAGAAAAACATCTTGTCTTCCTGACAAGGCGAAGGAGAAGAAAATGATTACACAAAGGAGGCACTGGGTCCCATTCTAACTCTGTTAGTCTGCATTTGCTTCACTGTCGTTCCAGGCTTTTCAGCAAAGTTATTCTGAATTTGCATCTGTGTCACCAAGGGCAGGATTTGTCCTACACTGTGTAAAGGCTGCATCCAGTTGTTATGGCAACGAGAGTTCTGAAAATTGTGGAAGAAAAGAACACCAGGTTGTTGTGATAAATGATGCATTAAAAGTGACTGCTTTTTTGCAGTTTCATACTTTTAATTGATACCTTTTTGTGTGGAATCCATTTTCATTGATAGACACAATTAGCCAAGATGATGCTGTAGCGGCTTTAACATTCCAGTGGTCAGATATCACACGGGAGATGACCAGGTTAGATTTTATAGCAAGATGAGTGATTGGTTAGCTTAAACTTGTATGATAAACTTATGTTATGTGCATTCCAACTGATTTCTGCACCAGCTGTCACACAGCAGCAGAAATCAACCTAAAGCCAATGTTATCACAGTGACAAGAAGGAAACCACATTTTTAACATCTGAAGCATTCTATATTCTGAAACAGGCTTGTAGGGGAGAAAAAAGTTTCTGTGACTTCCTTTACTTGTTTCTTTCAACATCTTTGCCTGAAGATATAACATACATAATGCTTCCTGATGATCTTCTCTTTGGTCTGTGCTGGGCTGAACTTTGAGGTCTATAAATCTATCCCAGCCAGCCCTCTGAGGTTACAAATCATTGAGCTGGATTTGCTTGATTGGCTCCATGAGCCCCTCCCTGACAAATTAGTCTGCCAGTTGTCACGTCCTTGGGAGGAGAGACCTGACTCACATCCTCTGAGAGAGTTATGGGTGACACCAATTCAGAAGCAAGCACAGAAACAAAACACGGGGAGGCTAAAGGTAGCAGTGAAATAAAGGTAAATTCAAGTTTTAATGCTACAGTATATTATTATGCCTGTAAAATGTGATGCACTTCTGTTCCAGTTTGCAGGCATGAAAGTTAAGGTGTTGACACATGGGTGTCAATAAGCTTCCAGCACAGACAAGGGTGCCCAAGTCAATGGTGTGGGTCTGCTTTACCTAAATGTGTCACCTGCAGCCATATATTTTGGGCTATCAAATGCATCCAGGAATTCTGGAAGGTCTGGCCATTTTTGAAGCAGTAGCTGGGTATTCCTAATATGGCACGAATATTTAGGCAACTGAATCTTCCCATTGTCTAGACTGGACAATGACGTAACTCGGATATTCATTTGACACCAGTGTTCATCTTATTTTGTTTAAGCTTTGTTAACCTGTTGTCCATTGATCGTAATGGCAGCTTAAACACCAGCTCACATGTGAGTATCTATACTGAAGATACCTTACTGTCTAAAAACTGGTGCTGAATTTTGTAGTTGATTACTCTTTTCCAACCATAACCCTCACATAAAATGAAACAAGGAAAGGCAAGGGGGTTGGGTTTGTTGGTTAATTAATTTCCCGTTATCTCAATTGAAATAAAAATAAAATCTCTACTGATTTCAGAGGGAGGAGGACAGAACGTATGTGATTTAAAAATATATATCTCATTAATTATAATGTATGGGTGACTGTTGTTCCCAGTCTTCATAGTCTTGTTTTGTTTAAGCTGTTTATACATAAAGTACCTAAAGTGGCATCTAGACTTTTTTTCCATTGTAATTGGAGGGAAGGAGAGAGATCCCTTCCACAGGTTTTCTTTCCCATTGTTGACTAGTGAGCCTCACACATGGGACTTGTGAAACATTGTTTATGTCCAGAAGAGCTTCTAGATTACCAGAGTTAGGTGAGATTAATTGCCCTGAGTGATTGCAAATTACTGGTATGACATCTACTTAGGTTCCCCAGTAACACCAGTCTGTATGTAAGTGGGAGTGGATGAGGTCAGCTCCATGCTTACACCTGGAGAAACAACTTTAAAATATCGACAGGAATTTCTATTGAGAGCTTTTCTCACAGACATATACCTGTGAAAATTAACTGATAAACTAAGTTTTCAGATAAAATCACTGTTGTGGCTCTGACACATATTGATGATTAGAAGACAGACTTAAACCTTCTGTGAGGTTGGATTAGGTTCTCTGTTGGCGTCCCGCAGTGAATGTGATCAGCGAATTTCAGGATACATATTGATCAACAGGAAAAAAATAGTCACCAAGACCCAAATTCAGCAGGATCATTGAGCATACAGAGTGTTTTTTAGTGGAATTTCTCCTGTACTAAAGATTAGGCACTTGCTAATCAGAGCCTAGGTTGCTGCAAACTATAATTTACGGCATGACCCGCAATGTTGTTCTGTTTTTCAGTTGCTCTATTTACCTTATTCCTTGGAGCTCGTAGAAAAACATTGCTGAGATAAAAGGAAAGTTAACTCTGGTAAATTCTCAGTGCATCTCAAGCACTGTTTGGGGAGAAAGTTTATTTGCAGAAGCCAAGATCTGAACATCCCTCAACAGACTATTGTGTCTGCGGCCAGCCTCTGGGGGTTCACGGGTGAAGCTGCGACCCTGCCCGTGCCTTTGCTCTCTGCCAGAAATTACTGCCCTGTTGGAGGCACTGCAGAGACCAGCACGTTTCCCCTCCTCAGCTCCTGTGGTTCCCCTGTGAAGTGACAGGAAAGCATCCTGCACACTGCCTCCTCCCATCGTACTGTGGTCTATGCACCTAGCAGCAGCTCCAGTGGGAATGTGTGTCCAGCACGAGGGAATTAATACACCAACCAACATCTTTGGGTTAGACTGTCTGATCTGAACATTTTTTTCCATGAGACATTGTGTGCATGCACACATTTTCAGCACAAAAACTCATATCTTAGAAGGTAACAAAAATGAAAACTACATTCCAGTGAAAATAATAATGGCTTGGGGCGGCTATAGGATTATAATTTTTAGCTCTTGAATAGTGACACTGCTTTCTGTGCTGTAGAATAGTGAAGGTAAAATGTAAGTCCTGCTCAGATTAAGTTGCTTGAAATAAAATACATAAATCCACAGCTTTAATGAATAGAAAAGGCACAAGCGGTTTCAGTCAGAAAAACACTTACAGGGTGGGGTGTTGTTTTTTTTTTTTATTCTGGTCAAACTATAGCATGTAGATTGAAGAAATTAAGTCTCACAGGAATTTAGCACTGGTCTTGACTCCATTAAAGCTGCTTTCAGATTTGCAGAGCAGGCGATGCCTAAGCTTATTTTTAACCCATGTGGCTCCAAAATGGGATGAAATTAAACAAAACCCAGAGAACATACATAGAGCAATAGAACCAACACCTGCATGTTCCTCCTGTCCTCACACTCATTTGCACACATTCTGAGATTTGGGCGGGGAAAAATTTAATGCAATTTAACAAGAGCAAGTGTAGAGTCTTGCATCTGGGCAAGAACAACTCCAGGTTCCAGTATAAGTTGGGTATGGAACTGTTGGAGAGTAGTGTAGGGGAGAGGGACCTGGGGGTCCTGGTGGACAGCAGGATGACCATGAGCCAGCACTGTGCCCTCGTGGCCAAGAAGGCCAATGGCATCCTGGGGTGTATCAGAAGGGGGGTGGTCAGTAGGTCAAGAGAGGTTCTCCTCCCCCTCTACTCTGCCCTGGTGAGACCGCATCTGGAATATTGTGTCCAGTTCTGGGCCCCTCAGTTCAAGAAGGACAGGGAACTGCTGGAGAGAGTCCAGCGCAGAGCCACAAAGATGATGAAGGGAATGGAGCACCTCCCTTATGAGGAAAGGCTGAGGGAGCTGGGTCTCTTTAGCTTGGAAAAGAGGAGACTGAGGGGTGACCTAATTAATGTTTATAAATATGTGAAGGGTGAGTGTCAGGAGGATGGAGCCAGGCTCTTCTCTGTGACATCCAGTGATAGGACAAGGGGCAATGGGTTCAAGCTGGAACACAGGAGGTTCCACTTGAACATGAGAAAAAACTTCTTTACAGTGAGGGTGACAGAGCACTGGAACAGGCTGCCCAGAGAGGTTGTGGAGTCTCCTTCTCTGGAGACATTCAAAATCCGCCTGGATGTGTTCCTGTGCGATCTGATCTAGGTGTTCCTGCTCCGGCAGGGGGATTGGACTAGATGATCTTTCGAGGTCCCTTCCAATCCCTAACATTCTGTGATTCTGTGATTCTGTGATTCTGTGATAAAATCTGAGGTAGCTTATTTACCATCTGATGTGTCAGTGGGAAGCAGTTTACTGGCTCAGGTGCAGCAGGTGTAGCTCAGGAGAGGAGAGAGAGAAAAAAGACCAAGACTGTACTTAGCTAAACCAGCAACCTGTGAACCCCTCAGCAGCAGAAGTTTAGCTGAAGTTTTGTTTTTCAAGGATCTTTGCTCTGAAGGCAACAAGGAATACAGGTAGTCTAGAGTAAGAAAAGTTCCTTTGTCCTCTGGCAAACAGTCAGAAAGGAAAAATGGACCTGGAATGGAGAGCTGACTTCAACCTTCCTTCTGTTCCCTGCGTCATGGGAGGCATTGACCGGGGCAGTGGTGTGAAATACTGCCTTGGCATGCAGAGCAAGCATCTGAGCTGGTGAAGATCCCTGTGTTGGGAGCACAGGGACAACTTCATTAGTCAAATTGCATAGAAAAGAATAAAAAGAATATACATTATTTGCTTTTATATTTGCAGACTTGTTAAAAATTCATGGCCTCATTCTCCAAGAAATCCATCAAGCACGAACTGAAAAGTGTGTTTTACATTGTGCATGTATATCTGGAGGGGAATTGGAAAGTGGTCATAACTCATGAACTAAAACTAACTTTGATGTGACCAGCATACTACAATGCTACATCCATTTCCTTGAAAGTATATGTGAAGATTAAGCAACTGGAAGAGTCTTTTTTAAAAGCTCCTGCTGTCCCCTGAGGGATGTCATCAACAAAGATCAGGTTTAGCTGATGTGTTGCTTCACAGGTTGGGTTAGAGCCACAGACCAAACTCGGGGTTTGAGGGTGAGAGATGGTGTATGCTTATTTATTCTTCTTCGTCCGTGGTCTGCAAAGACACACAAATACGAAATGGAGCTAGATGACTACCGAGACCCTTAAAGGATGTCCCCTTACACCTTCTGATGGATTCTGTGTCTGGAATGAAAATGTTTGAGTGAGAACAAAGCAGCATGATGACAGATGCTGATGTAACTTCCTCCTCCTTGCTGAGAACATGTATTGTGATACAGAAATCAAAGGATTAACAGCACATTACAAGGTACTTTCCATAAGGAAGTATATTATGGCCATTTAACAAAGTTAATAATTGAAACTATTAAAATACAGAAAAGCAGACTATGAAATATATTAAATTTGTGCCAATTCAATTTAGGTTTCAATTTCAAGAGGACATGATGGGACCAAATATTTTGCTGCCAAAATAAAAAGAGTATCAAGTGCTACTAAAATTGCTGGGAGTTTGAATATCTTACTAAGTTATGTCTTGTCCAGTAAATTTTGGTGAATGAAAATATTATGAACACTAAATATAAAAAATGTCAAACTATATAAAAGCCTGAGACTGATACTTTTGAAAATAGATATAGAAGCACAAATTATTTTGAAAATTAATAAGTAATAAGATGTTACTTTCACTTATTTAAATAAAAACATTTAATATAATAATTTAATTAATTTTGCTCTTTGTTAGTTACAACAACATAATAGCTACAAACTTCTTTGGAATTTGATTGCTCCTTTGTTGACTTTTGACTGTATTATTTTATTCATGGACTCTTTAGATTTTTTCTGATTGTGTTCTTTTCATTTATAGTAAAGAGTTTCCTTCATCTGAAGATACTTCAGAGTAGATGTTTTGTATAAATTTTCCTCGCCTGTCTTTTTATTCCACACCATTAGCCTCTTCTTATTAATTTCCTTAATCCACCTGATGGCCGATTTGCTATTCTGAAAGGATTTCCTATTCCAACCTTCTCCAATCTCCTAAAAAATAGACTTAAGACTTGGCTTCACCTAGAGGAAAGTGGAGTTTTGGAACGATCATGACTGACTCTTCTTCACTCAGAACTCATGTTTCTGAGAGATTTTAGTCACGTGCTGTTTGGCCACAGGTATCAAGATGAGAAAGTCATCCACTTGATATTTGGCATGCATCCTGTCTTCTTGAAAGAAAGAACACTGCAATTCTGCGAACAGTTGCGTAGACACTGGCAGTCTGGAGAGGGAGTACTCTGCATTAAAATTATCTGTGGTCACAGAAAAAAATTAAGAGAATCTCTGAATAACTTGCTGATTACCAGGTAATAGTTAGGGCTTTTTCCTTGGAGTTTTCATTTGTAAATATTTACTTTTGTAGGTTTAAGGCAGTCTTGAGGACAATGTTGTAGTATTGAAGTCCAGCATTTCCACCAGGAAGGTCCATCTCCCCATACAACAGCAGAGATCTGAAATCTGCATCACCTTGTTTCTTTCTGCACCCCAAAGCATCTCTGCTTGTTCTCTTGCAGAACCGATTTTATCATTCAAATACGTGAGAGACTGACCATTGGATCTGTCCTCTCCTAGCAGTCAGGGTTTCAATGATCATGTTTGTTTAACTTAATTTATTCTGAGACATAGTTAGAGACTGCCATGCAAGATTTACAGTTGTGTGCTCTTTCCTTCAGACCTGATGGAAAACCTTACCTTCCTCCAGTCCCAGGTTAAGACAAAAAGGGTGAAATATCCAGGGAGAAAGTGTTAGGTAGACTGGCAGAAGATGCTGCAGGCGGGTATCCTCATTGATTCAGAGGAAAAGTAATATCTGCTTTATGTCCTGCAGTGGGACTGCTGGAAGGTGGAAGGAAAGTGATGGAAAGAGTGGCAATAAGATTTTAGGTCTGTAAGTGTGGTATCACACGTGGAGAGGGGAGAAATGTGTAAGGGAGCTTACACCCCCAGCACCAATTCAGCCAGGTGCCACCACAAGGATCTTCCTTGCAGTCAGCCCAGCTGTCCTGGCATGTATTTCTCCCACACACCATCTGGGAGCCAGGTTTCCCCTGCCCTACCCTCTCCATCTGTCACTGCTGCCTTGGGAGGAAGGGTGGGCTCTCCTTCACAAGTGCCGCCAAAACTCTTTTTATTACTTTTAGTCATTTTCAAGAGAAAAAAATGGGGTGCTGGGAAGCAAAACTGTGCTTGGGGGGGCCTGCTTCAGGCGTCCAGAGGCAGCTCCGGTCCCAAGGGGAGCCCTGGCACTGCTGCCTGGGTTGCAGGAAGCCAAAACCTCTGGGCAGCTTTATCTAGAGGGTCCTCTGCCGAGAGCAGAGTTTTGTTCCTCTTCCCGTTGCCATGGCGATGGGAAATACTCCCCTGCAGAGATGGCAGCACACCGGGAACCAGGGTAAGAAAGATTTGAGGCTGCTCCTCTTTCCCAGACACAGCACGTGCTCCTCTGAAAGGAAATTAGAAGTTTGTTTTCCACATATTCCTTAAACTCTAAGCGAAAACACCCTGAGAGTTATATGTTTCTCCTCCCAGATATCCACCCTGCTAATCAATGAATTCTACCACTAGTGATGGGAAGATGATTTATGGCACAGTGCAGTATCGAGAGTTACACTGCTTTGTTGAAGTATTGGTGCAATATATTATGGAGGTAATATCCTGCAGTGATACATCGATTCAAAACATGACTTGTAACCAGCAGCAACATTATGGAATAGCCCTGTCTACCTGGTTTTTCTTCTTTTTTATGTCCATCCAATGAAAATGTTTGGGGTGATGCCATTATGGCATTGCCAGTCTCCTTTTTTATTGAGCGTTGCACTTGGACCAGATGCCCCCTTCAGCTGGTGCACAGAAGGTGTTGGATGCTGCCCCACTGACGGCAGCCGAATGGTGTAGACAGACACTGGCCACCACCTGCTTCACAGCTGGATGGGTCAGGTAGTGTTTGCAGCCCAGTCAATGGGGGGCTGCCAATGCCTTTGAAACAGAAGAGGCTGCCTGAACCATCCTGTCGTATCACCAGCATGGTCTGTGTTTACTTGCTCCCCTCCCCGTCAGTGAAGAGCAGTGTTTGTTTTCAAGTGGTTTTACTTTGCCACGTTCCCACTGAGCTGAGTACATTGCAGCCACCAGAGTATATCAAGCAGGAAGACTACATTAAGAAAGCCTCCTAGGGAAGCCAGAGTACCACAGTGCTGAAATTAGACAACATATTGTACAACACAGCCTCAGATATTCAGATGAACATTTTTCCTCGAGGACCCTTAGGCACATCCAAGTTTGAGCAGTGAAGAATACAAACAGCTGCAATCCTCATGAGCCAGTGGGCACACTGCTGTCACCAGCTACTGAAGTGTAAGTCGGTGACTTTGGTGCACCTGGAGGAAAAAAGTCTGCTACCCAAACAAAATATGATTTCTCATCAGGGAGTAGAGCAGTGGCTTGGAGGAGGAGCAGGATTTGACTGCAGAGTGCCACAAGGAGATTTGCGGAGGGGAATTAAGTGTTCAGGTATTTTTCTTTGAATGTTTTTTGTCTGACTGTCAGCACAGATGTGCTGGCATACTCTGATGTAGAGTATTGCCTGCTAAAAAATTCTAACAACTTATTTTTTTGGGAGAAAATAGCAATGAATTATACGCAATAACTGTTCAAAGCTTGTCATAAATCCAAAGAACCAACAAAGAACTAGACTATCCATACATCTAAGTCCTCAGTGTGCCTCTCAGATACATTGATTGCTTTGGAGCAGATGGAAAACTGAGAAGACACCCAAAGCTAAAGGGAGCACCTGGCATCCTTTCTAGGGACTGCATAACCATGCATCTTTGGACTACGTACCTATAGCTTGTCAGGGAGCCTTACAGGATGGCATTAATAGATACCTCTTCTAATAAGGCCCATCATACAAAAGAAGAAGCCAAGAAGGAGGATCTGTTAGAAAACTTATTTCTTGAGTAAGACACAAAACCAAAATCAAAACTGGTCTGGAAAGGTGCATCTTCAGGCTGCTTATTGTGTGTGCCTGGCAGGTGATGCACCTACAGTTGCTCCCAGTTTTGAGGGAGTGATAAGAAATTCATGTGGTTCTAAGTTGAGGGGTCTCCACACCAAAAAAAAGAAAACCAAAACACCAGAGAAAGAGCGTGCATTCCCTTTTTCCCATAAACTGAAAGTAAATCAAGGAGCTGAATGCTCCTGTGGAGAGTGATAAAAAGATCCTTAGTAGCTTGGATTGCTAAGGAAACAGAGAAAATAGAGCAAAGGAGATGAATTAGATGTTATTAAGCACATGAAATTTTCTTCAGTCAGAAGTGGTCTAGTATCCAGTTACCAAGAAGGGAATCACTTACAGTACTATACACTCGTTGAGAATGTTAAGACTAGCTGAGAAATTTTGGTGCAGATGTCACTGTCTGTGTCTATTTATGGCTGTGTTGCTGTGCAATTAAACTAGAACTCTTTTTTTGCTCATCCGAAGGACAGGGTAGCAATAAGTGAAGATAACCATACGGTACTTACTTCTATGAGGACATTAGCATTTGCAAAACAATTCCTTGTTGAAGTTTCAAAATATAATTTGATGTTAGTTCTCATCTTCTCAAATGAGATAAAGCTTAACAGAAAAAAAACGATTTGTGAGTGAATTTCCATTTTATCACCTTAAAAATAGTGACAGAATCTGGCATATAATAGTGTGTATCCTTTGCAGTATGTCTTGATAAAAGTTTCATGTTGATTAGTTACTTAGGCAACTGACCAGTGCTCTCTGCTAATTGTAGAAGACAGAACATTTATTTTGTAACAGACTTTGAAAAAAACCCTCCAACTTAAATTGGAAGATGCTAAATGAGAGTAGGTCTGATTTGTGTTTTGAAAGAAGAGAAAGAAAAGAGGAAGCGGTACTGATGCTTCAACTTCAGGAGACATGCATCTTCCAATATCTTTTACTTTGTTTCTTCAGATTTCCAAATCAGAGATCAAGGAAAGAATTTATCACGTTTCTGAATGCTTCCATTCTAGGGAATAGTCATTAGTGGTAGTGCCCAGAAAAGTAACATTGCTGCTGCTATGTGCTGAGAAGAATTTTTAAGCAGAGAAGAAATCATTGAAAGGTTTATTTTATGCACAAAACCAGTGAAGGTACTACTTGTCTTGCTGCACTTCTGTGAAGTATGTTTTTGCTTGTACGTTTTATCTTGCACATTTTTGCTTATTTTGAATTAGATCTCTAAATTCTTTTTCCACAGTAAATCCTGCTTAAAGTGGCGCAAACTTAGATCTTCATCTGTAAGAATTAAAGGCTCTTCTTTGTTCACCGGAGACTTTTCCTGGAGTCTTTGCTTCCTTTGAGCAAAAAGTTGAAGATCAGACTCTAAATGGTGGGGCTACCTAGTTAAATATTGATACAGAGAAATCTGACCACATCCTTCACTAAGTGGTGTGCTAGGGTGTGGTGGTGAAGAGCAGCACCTTCAGCTGAGAAGGCAGAAAGCTGCTCACCAAGGAGGATTTTCGCCTTTGCTATGGGTGCTTCCACCAACATAATCAGCTAAAAGAGGCCATAAGACAGCCCTGATTCTGTCTCAGTCATAGACAGCCATAACAGCTTGTATATACTATTAAGCAGTTTGTCACACGTCACAGTATACATTGAAAATATTGTGATAGATGCATCTACTACTGTACATGGAGCTGTCAGAAAATGGGAGATGCAGGGACTGTGCCTTCAAAAATACAGAAGTTCCCAGGCCTATTTCATCTAGCATGTTATTTTTCAGTTGAGAAGCAGTGTAATTCTTATGAAATTGCTCAGTGTTCTTCCCCTCACGGATATTTTCACCTTGCTTTTCCCCTATCTGAAGAAGGATGGAGTAATTTAGCTCAATAAATTCATATCAGGTGTAACTGAAAGAGAAAAAGATCACTTGTACACAAGTGGTCTTCAGAAAGTTAGAGTTCCAGTAAAGAATAAACAGTAAGAAGCAGAACCGTGTAAAAGAAAGCTAGTTGAGTGGTGGGATGTTGCAAAAGAAAAGCACCGAGATGTAGACTACAAGAAATGACCCAAACTCAGAACAGCAGTCCTCAGTGATAGAACTAAAGGTTTTTACACCCTAGGATGGACCTTGGAGGATGATATAAATCCATCCCCATCCCAAGGCAGTACCAAATATGTATATACTCTTTCTGATGGGTATTTGCCTAAGTTACAAAAAAGGAAACTCCACAGTCTCCTCAGGCCACTTTTTCTACTCCATTGCTCTCATTATCATTAGAGAGCGTTTTAGCAAATCTAAATCATATTTTGCTTACTGCTGCTAAGGTCTCTTACTTCTTGTCCTACCCATCGCATGTATATAGAGATTATTGTCCTGTTTGCACAGTCCTTTAAATACACTCCTAATACTTCTCTTACTGTTCTCATCCTTAGGCTAAACAACTCTGTTTCTTCCAATTCTTCCAGCCAGTGTGGTTCTCTTGACCTGTAGAATAATAGAATCACAGAATGGTTTGGGTTGGAAAGGACCTTAGAGATCATCCACTTCCAACCCCCCCTGCTATGGGCAGTGACACATTCCATTAGACCAGGTTGCTCAAAGCCTCAGCCAGCCTTGCCTTGATCATTTTCTAACTCCTTTCTTACTTATCTGTCTTATTCTTTAAGAATGCCTATAGAATCTGTATACTTTAATGTCAAAGTATTTGCCAACCGAAAGTAGAGCAGATATAGACATCAGCTGTTCAAAGCCAGGGAGCATCAAGGACAGCTGCCCCTCAAGGGAAGGGGAGGCAGGAGCTGGACCATGGCCTCAGCCACAAGCAGGGGGAGCAGAGCAAGTCTAGCAACACTAATAAATGTCATGGTGATGAGGCAGGTCTGAGGTCAGGCTGGGAAGGTAAGCCCCAGGTCAGGATCATCAGTGAACATGGCAAGGCACAGGCATGGCTGCGGCAGAGCTAATTGCAATATGCAATGTCTACTGATTCTTCTTTTTTTCTGTTATCTTTTTGTAGGTGTTGATTAGCAGCAGAATAGGATCATAGAAGACTTATTAATGCAAGAATAGCATACTTTGTTCCAAGGACTGTTTTTTAGAGAGCTCAATCAAAGAAAAAACTGTTCTCATTTAACCTTAGAATATGAGAACTGTTTGACTTAAACTGAAAATCTTCAAGTCTGTTTCTCAAAAGCAATGATTATACATATGCCTCCATACAATCATTCAGGAGCTCATCTCCCGTCCCCAGCTTCCCTCCAGAACAAAATGCCCATAAATCATAGAATCAAAGGATCACAGAGTTATTTAGGTTGGTAAAGACCTTTAAGATCATGGAGTCTAACAGTTAACCCAACACTGCCAAGTCCACCACTAAACAATGTTTCTAAGTGCCACATCTACAGATCTTTTAAACACCTCCATGGATGGTGACTCCACCACTTCCCTGGGCAGCCTGTTCCAATGCCTGACAACCCTTTTGGTGAAGAAATTTTTCCTAATATCCAATCTAAACCTCCCCTGGCACAATCTGAGGCTGTTTCCTCTTGTCCTATTGCTTGTTACTTGGGAGAAAAGACTAACACCCACCTCACTACAACCTCCTTTTAGGTAGTTGTAGAGAGTGATAAGATCTCCCCT
>VZTO01028147.1:0-22981 GCA_013400615.1 Syrrhaptes paradoxus | reverse complement strand
TCCCTGGAGGTGTTCAAGGCCAGGTTGGATGAGGCTTTGAGCAACTTGGTCTAGTGGAGGGTGTCCCTGTCCATGGCAGGGGGGTTGGAAATCAATGATCTTTAAGGTCCTTTCCAACCCAAACCATTCTATGATTCTATAATTCAGCTGTCTATTGTCCAACACACCCAGGTCCTTTTCTGCCAGGCAGATTTCCAGCCACTCTTCCCCAAGGCTGTAGCATTACATGGGGTTGTTGTGATCCAAATGCATGACCTGGCACTCAGCCTTGTTGAACCTCATACGATTGGCCTTGGCCAACCATCCAGCCTGTCGAGATCCCTCTGTAAAACCTTCCCGTCCTCAAGCAGGACTAGGGAAGTGATTGTGCCCCTGTACTCGGCACTGGTGAGGCCGCACCTTGAATATTGTGTTCAGTTTTGGGCCCCTCATCACAAGAAAGACCTTGAGGTGCTGGAGCAGGTCCAGAGAAAGGCAACGAAGCTGGTGAAAGGTCTGGAGCACAGGTCTCATGAGGAGTGGCTGAGGGAACTGGGGTTGTTTAGTCTAGAGAAGAGGAGGCTGAGAGGAGACCTTATCACTCTCTACAACTACCTGAAAGGAGGTTGTAGTGAGGTGGGTGCTGGCCTCTTCTCTAAAGTAACAAGTGATAGGACAAGAGGAAACAGCCTCAAGTTCTCCTCATCCCTTTTCAATGGTTCCTCCTTTACTTTCTCTTGTGAGTTCTTCCTCTTAGGTCACACTCCCTGCTGTCTTCTAAAGCAGAAAATTCATTTGTGTGATGCCAAATACACGTGGCATAAAATCAGCTTGTGGTCTCTAGAAGCCATTAAACCAACCTGAGCACTTACCAGCAGGCTAATGTCTTTGCAAGCAAATTTGGAAGGAATATCAATATGCCCATCTACCACCTTGTATCATGAAGACATTCTCAAACTTTCTATAAATACCTCATTCTTTAATTCAGAGGTAAGTTGGCCTTGTGCTAAAATTATCCTAAACTGCCTTAGAAAAAACCTCTTCAATGATTCACTGCTGTGCTCTGAACTGCAGTTATCCAGGTATTCAGAGACATAGTTGATAATAACTGTTCCCCAAAAATTTTAGTGCTGAATTTATTGTCATGACTATCACTTAAAAGTCCCTAAACCAAATAAGTTTGCATTCTCATTCTTTTGTGTCTCTAAGTTAACAAAGACACTGAAAAATAGCATTGCATTCAGAGGTAAGTGACAAGAATGAATAAAGATATGGACAAATGTTGTGCAGCTGGACACTGGAAAGGACACTATGAAGCAACTTAATCACTGCTGTAAATACCTGTCCTGGAACATAATACACTAGTAGAAAAGACATACTGAGAAGTAAAGACTTGTAGCAGCTCAAATGGCTGTGATTAGAAAGGCAGGGTACAATTACCACAAAATGATTTACCAAGGAATACAAATATATTCTCAGTCTTTTAGAGGTACTTTCTAGTTCCGGCATGAGTTCTTAGGCTATGCATGGGACTTGTGAGATTCTGTCAGCAGAGCAACGAAGGACATCAGGTTTGGTGTCCTGTAACTGTCCTCTTCCACAGTCCTATTTTAATCCATTGGTCTTCATTTTTTTCCTGGCTTTAGTCAGTCAGTACAACTGTAAGCAGTGAAAGTAACTCAATTTTCACATCTGGCTTAGTAACTCTTCTGGATATTCATTCTGGCAGAGAATATCATTCTATCAGTGCCCATTTCACTCCGAGATTTATGAGATTTAATAGGGAAGATGATTTATAAGGAAAGCTATTCCCACAGTGAAACCAGTTTGTCCTAACTGCTCACCAGATTCAGGAATGATTATGAAAAACAGCAGAAGATTATGTGTTTTAGAGTTCCTCTAATCCATAAGCAGAAGATAGGCAAATTTGTACGTATGTATGTATGACTACCAGAGGAAACATGGATGTGAATATAAGCCATTGCACTGTAGCTAAGAGGAATACAGGATAGGAATAAAATAGTCCTGCAGACACCAAGGTGAGAGAAGGAGCGGAGGAGGTCCTCCAGGCACTGGTGCAGAGGGTCCCCTGCAGCCCACAGAGGACCATGCTGGAGCAGATATCCACTGTGGAGGACCCCACGCTGCAGCAGATGGACATACCCTTTATCTTGACCCTGTCCTGTTGAAGAGGGAGATTGAGAAAGTGGCTGGTTGGACATTGGGCAGTCAGCCAAAATTAACCCAACACATTTAGCTAGCACTTTCAAGTCCTACCTATGGATGCCTTTTACTGTAGGGCACTGCAACACATATAATTTATACAGGTGTAGTCAAAATAATTGCAATTATAAATTCTTTACAAACCTTTACATGTTCTTGTTAGTTCAGTGTGTTGAATCAAACCACAGCAAAGAGACCTTTAAGAAAAAGCTTTGTAGGATCAATTTGTCCTTGCAGTATATCTCTAAATTTTATCCAACTTCCCAGTTCTCTCACATTGTGCTACATGGTTGCTGTATTTAATTACAGACATTAATACATTTGTCAGTATGAAATGCACTTGTGACTTTTACCTTAGACACTAATAGGCTGAGTTTGATAGCAGGAAAAAGAAAACCCCAAACACTGACATCGTTAAGGTTAGTAACCCGGTAGTTTACCAAAGAAGGTCCATACTCTAATTTTAATTGATTATCTAAAGAGTCTCATTACAGGCTGATAACTAAATGAAGCCCATTGTTTCACAGTGACCCAGAGAAATGACTTTGCTGCTCTGTTTATGAAGGTAAAATATCCGTACACTTTGAAATTTGCTTGTTACTCCTATCACTTTGCTAGGTAAATTATAAATGTACAAAATATTTAAAATAAAGGTGGATACAGAGAGAAAAAGTCCAAGGAGATCAATGAATCTTTTCAATTAAGAGGAACAGAGCTCCCAGTTAGCTAATTCCTTCAAATGAACTCAATTTTGACTTAAGTATACCCTCCTCTTACCTCAAAATTATTGTAACCATGAATTCAGTGTAAAATTAATTTTGCAGTGGCATGGGAAAGCAGGTAAATGTAAAGATTTTTGAAATGTTGGTCTTTTTACTGAAAAGTTAAAATAAATATTTCAAAAGTCTTTTTTTTTTTTTTTGCATTGGAATGCATGCAGACTTCTCCCACATTGTTTGGTAAAGTCTGTCGCAGGAGCAGGATAAAACTGTTTCCAGGGCAGGGTGACTGTTTGATGCTCAGTGTGCAACCCTGAGGCCAGGATAAGGCTGTGGGGAAGGGGGTCCACCCAAAAGCATGGAAGGAGGGATGAGGCTCACGGCACAACCGGCTTCATGGTGAGAGTGTCTGGATCCACTGGCATTTGTACACTTCTGGCTTTAGCACATGGGGGGAAATCACCTGCCTGTAGGGATCAGAGAAAAAGTAAATTTACATGAGAGAAGAGTCAGGTGGACAGAGAGGGCAAAAGAAGATGGAAATTACCTAGGGTGAGTAGTAGGGCCACAGCAATTCCTAATCACTCTTCAAGTGAATAAACCACTCCTTTAATTGAATATTTTTTGTAAAAGTTGGGCAAGTCCAGTCCAAGGGGAAAAGCTAGTGGGAGGGAGGTGAACAGAGAAGGGGAGGCAGCGATGGCAGATGAGACAGGGTCATCCCCAACGCATCTCTGGGGTGGTGCTGGAGGTGATGCAAATAAATGTCCTTTTGTTTTAATGTTACAGTGCCTTGTCCTTTCCTCAGAAACCAGTTCTCAGGTGGCTCGTACAGGTGTTAATACTGGCTGGAGCCTCAATGTCTCCGAAAGTGCAAAGTCACAAGTGTTAAAATTCAGTGGCTGTCAGAAGAACACAAGTGCTTAAGTTCACCAGCTCTGAAATAAGTAATATCATGGATTGCTTAAAACCATCCTTGTACAAAATAGGTCTTAATATGCTCTGCTCACTAGATTTTATGACAGACTCCTCCAACAGCCCTTGCACTAGACTGCAACACCTTCACTCTGTTTACGAAAATGTCGCCTGTTAGGAGGGCATGTGAAAAGCAAAGACATGTAGTGAAGGGTCTCTAGCAACCTCGGAACAATAATTTTGTCTGCTTTAGATCACATTACGCAATCTTCTTTATCTTGTTTCCGTTTGCATCGGGGATACACCAGCCTGAAGAGTGACCTACTTTCCCTGTAATATTTGCCTTGCTTTTAATTATAGCAATTACAGTGCCCTGATCACTGGTGTAGTCCCCAGAATGTTGACTTTTTTTCTTAATGTTATTGTTGTATAGATTACACAGACTCTTTGCCAGCATGTTGCCCTCTAATTATCTAGCTGAAGATGTTGCCTGTGCTGCAGACAAAGAAGGAGAGCTTTGTGTGTGGGATCTTTGAAGATTTCTCAGGAGGCTGCTGTGCAGCAATTTTATGCATAGACTCCTTCAGGGAACAGGTAGGGCTGTATGTTGCTCCTAAATACTCTCTCCTTTTCTGTGTCATAGGAGTGATTACATGGTTTGATTAACGGGAAGCTGTTTCAAGAGCTTCCCTCTGGTAGAAAATGCCACTTACTGCATCAGAACCCTCCTCCTTCCCCAGTCTCAGTCCTTGCACCGCTTTGCCCTGATTCCTTATTAAAGTATCTCAAATAAACAATGAACCAGATTCTTTTTTTTCTGAGAGTTAGATGAGATCTATGTTATGTCCTGCTCTGGACAATCAGAAAGCCACTGGTGAGCCTGGATAGGAAGGGCACAGTTAGTCACTGTCTGATTTTACAGAGACCTTTTCTTATTGTGCTCCTCTGAAGAAGACTCTACATATGTGTGTGAAAATCCTTGGTCTCGTACTTCAATGACGTTACTGAGTTAATTGAGAATATTTTAATAATTCCAAATGTAACTGAAAGATGTAGCAAATATATTATTGGAGCCAGGTAAGAATTGCTGGTGCCTCTACACTGTGTAATAATTTAGTTCTCCAGTTCACCCCTGAGTGAACTGATCCTGTAATTTCTCATGCTAGAGAAATGTTAATTTGGTTATAGGAACTCTCTTTTGGAATGAGCTGATGTGTTCCCATTAATAAAAACAAACTAGAACAAATAGCAGCCTTCCAGTACCTGAAGGGGGCTACAGGAGAGATGGGGAGGCACTCTGTATCAGGGAGTGTAGTGAGAGGACAAGGAGTAATGGGTATAAGCTAAAAGAGGGTAAATTTAGACTAGACATTAGGAAGAAATTTTTCACTGTGAGGGTGGTGAGGCACTGGCACAGGTTGCCCAGGGAAGCTGTGGATGCCCCATCCATGGAAGTGCTCAAGGCCAGGCTGGATGAGGCTTTGAGCAACCTGATCTAATGGAAGGTGTCCCTGCCCACGGCAGGGGGGTTGGAACTTGATGATCTTTAAGGTCCTTTACAACTCAAACCATTCTATGATTCTATGATTCTGTGAAAAACCTGTGTTAGCTTCTGAGGGAAGTCTGGTCTAGGGACTACTCCCAGTGAACAGCATGGAAGAGTCAGTCTCTTCTTCATCAAGCTTGGCTCCCTCTGCCAAAACTACTTCAACATTATCATAGCAATTTTTGCACCTCCAAATACCCTCCTGCCCCAGGACATGCATTGCATACCCAGTGATTCATGTTATAAAAATATCATCCTGGTAGGATGAAACACAGCCCATGTCATTTCAGAAATTTGCATCTGCAATAAATTGCATATAAAAAAATACCTGTGCCTGATGGATAAAACAATATCCCACACAGCCTGGGGGTGACCCTGGGCTGTGTGCTTTACAGCGTAGACCTGGCTGCTCTTCTCCAGAGGTGACACCAAGGCACTCTGCTCTGAGTATTTTCAGGCCATTTGGTCAGGAGCTGAAGATCATTTCTGAGACCAAACAAATTTTGCAGTCTAGGTGAAGCCAACAAAGAGTTTCAGCTGTAGCATTGTCCTTGTGCTAGCTTCAATTTTATGTGAGATGAATAGGCATTGCTCTTGTTCTGGCAGTCCCTGGGACAGATCTCAGGTGCACCAAAATATCTTGCTTGGGGAAGGCAGGTGGCCTAAAACTGCCAGGTCACGTAGAGCTCAGTACTATCTGACAAAACCCTTCAGATACTTCCTTAAGGGACATTTGTGACCACTCTTATCCCTTGCCTACCAGTGTCCAGGCTTTCACAGGGAGATGAAGGGGTAGTTGCGGTTGTTATGAGCTGTCCCACCAAACTATTTGGTTTTAAGACTTGCCAAACTTCTCTCCCCTCTCTCTTCCTTTCATCTTAATTTGCTTTTATTGCTATAAATGCATGCACATTTCTCCACAAGTACATGTCATGCGACATGTTTCCACTCATCACTGCACTGGCACAGCCAGTCCCTTGGTTTTTAAGTAGTCATGTTATATAATAAACATTCAAATCCCATGAACATGGCAAGAAGCTCCTGACAGTTGTAATTATATTCCACAAGGCATGAAATTCTCATTGTGCTGCACTTGTGTTTGGTTTTTCTGGTTTTTTTTTTTAAGCTGAAAAGGCAATTTTTTTTTTTAGTTGATTTCATCCATTTAAAAACCAAGGCGGTGTATTCCTTTGGGGGTGCTGTGAAAGAATGACTGGCCATGCAGACATAAACAGGGTGTGGGGATTAACAGAGGGTTGAGAGGACATGACTTTCTGTAAATATAGCAAAAACTAATTTTAAATAATGCTTTTCTTCAGAAGGTGCTTAGGCAGTGTCACAACACACACGTACAAAATAGAGATAAATTCTGTTTCTATCACAGCTTTCTTGCCAGAAGGGAAAATAGAGCCTTTAAAGATACAGACCCCATTGTTAGCTCTACATATTAGCTAAATGTAAAAATGCCATAAAGGTAATCAGCATAGCATAGGCTTTTCCCAATATTAAATGTTAAAATGTGACAGAAATTTAATTATTAAATCTCCATCTATATACAAAAATTTGGTCTAGGTAGTGTGTGTGTGTATCATCTTTCAATTTAATGGTGATTTCCTTTTCCTTACTTAACCTATTTATGAGTTATTTAGGCATTACTGAAGTAAATAACTCTCAAGACGGTTCAAATGTCTTATTTCAGTTTCATTAATCCAGTCTAAATTTAGCCCATATTTGAAATACTGTGGTGCTAATTTTGGACAAGCCTTATGCATTTGAGTGAGATAGGCCTACCTCTCCTTTATTTGTGGACATGATTTCATTTGCTACTAAAATAAAGTAATTTTAGACAAGTACTGCTAACCAGACATACTTGACAATGTTATTTAAGATGGGGGCATTTCAAAGAGATTGGAAAAGTGGCAGTTCTCTCAGTCTAAGCTGTGGCTCTGACCCTTTTGTTCCAGGAACATTCTCTTGTGGAAGATCATGTTATTTCTGCCCCTTGATGGAGAACTTCACCACTGCTAGAGTCCCTGCTCCTCATCTGCTTTACCCTCATGGTCTCATCTGGGCTTGACAGGCCTAAGTTCTCATCACAGGATGCCATAGCAGCTTATTTCAAAACAGTCTGTTATTAATCCAAAGGCAGAGGGCAGGTATTCAATAGTGTTGCTTTCTGATTTCTTTGCAGTTCATGGATTTCTTCTCAGTTCAAATCCAAGTTCCCTAACCCCAGCTATGAAGAGGTAGGAAACCCCTGGAGCTGTACATCAGTGTCCCTCCATCAGTGATGCCTCTGACTGCTGCTGCTCACACACTGTTTTTTTTTCACTAGACTAGAAAATCCAATAGATTAGTGACCCTCTGGCTCCCAGCATTGGCCTAGAGAGAGAAGAAAATGTTGTTAGCCTTGGCTGGACTAGCTGACCAGCTCACATTTAATAGCTATATTGTGAACAATAATTGATAGCGTTCTCCCTGATTGTACTTAAACTCAATCATTTTTCTCCTTTTTTTCCCCTCTTTCAGACTCTAAGAGCCTCCCTTTTTTTTTTTTCACTTTATACTTTTATAAAAGCAATAACTTGCTCTTTTCTTGAAGAAGTGGAGGAAAAAAGAGAAAGGGACAAGAACTGTGAGAGTCCTCACAACTCTAGCTCTAGCTCTAGCTAGGCATGCAATCAGAAAATACAGCCCTTGGTTGACATGGCACCCAAAAGAACAGAGAACAGTGTAGATCCTGAAGTGCTTTTCAAAGGAAAAATAGCATCTACTGAAAATCTTTGGAGAGACAGCCCTAAGAATTGCTTTCCACACATCTGTCTAACTTAATTTTGACAAGAGAGCAGCCCAAGACAATTCAAAGAGGCTTGTAACATCTTGTTCCTTCCTCGCTTCCTCTGAAGTTTTAATGGATTCTTCAAAAACAAATGAAACTATGGGGAAGTAGACAGGGAGGTTAGTTTCCAAATTACTTAGATAGCTTGTTCTTGTCCACATATTTCTTAGCTCTGGTCTGGCTTGTGGCAGGCTATTTGACACTCAGGAGCTCTGTTAGCTCTGTGTTGAGAACCATCCTCAAGTGTGCTTTTCGACCTGAATCTGAGATGAACTTTCTCTGCAGCAGGTTTCCGTTTCAATGGAGCAGTAACTTTCATTTGGCATCTAATGATCCTACTACTCTTGCTGCATGGTGGAGCTGGAGAAGACAGAGGTTAAGAGGTCTGTCAGGGATGGCAGTGATTTGAGTCAAGCCTCTCAAGTGTTTTTTTAGAGAGCAAGGCATGCATCCAAACAGGGTGTTTCTGAGCTGCCTCCCCAGGGTATGCAATGATTTCTTCCAGTCAGTAGCTGCTGGTGTAAGATGGCTGAATGGTACTTAGTTTCTATAAGCTTATTTTTTCTAAAGACTCGGTGCTAGCAGACAGTTTGAAGAACTACAGATATGTATCTAAAAAAACCTATAATGGTATGAGTTGCTGTAAAAATTTTATTTCAAGTTTGAGATGGTTGCATTACTCCTTAGTGATCTTTCTTAGGCCGGTACCAGGAACACGTTTACTGCCCTTCACATCATCATGTAATGCCTGTCCCCATCGGTTTTCAGACAGGCATTAAAATCCAGTAAGGTCAGAATTTTTGTCATTCTTTTCTCTCATTCATTTCTTAAATATTTTGGAGCCCTTACTAATACCAGACACGGGATGGTGACTACCATAGTATGAAGTTATTTCTGAAAATGATGAATGCAATAGCCATTTTCTGGGAAATAAAGATGTTCCTTGTGCTTTTGCTGGGAACATACACTGTAATGTAAGTAAATCTTAACTGAAAATAAGGGCTTCTCTCTTTCCGGACAGAGTTTGAAATAAGTCATGAAAAGTACCTTTTTATGTGTGGCTTTCTTCTCTCCATTCAAATGAATGGTAAGTTGATTGACATTGGTAAACTTTTACATTCTTCATACCATCTTACAGTAAATAAGGGCACCCTATAACTGTTCAGGGAAAACATTAACAATTTAAAAGCTTTGCAATGCAGATATTGTGAAGGGAGGGGACTTCTCTCTATCAGACTGATAAATATTAAAATCAGATTAGGAAGGCAGACTGATAGCCCTTCAGTTCACACCTCCTGCAGCCCACAACACTTTATCCAATTCGATCTCATCACTAACTCCGTTTATAAATGAAGAAGCCACATACCTCAATATTTATAGGTCAGAGCTGCAGGTCTATTTAGTGACATTATGAATACTGTAAATCAAGTCATATCATAAACTATGAAGGAAGCCAACAGTATAACAGTAAAAAAGGAGAGAATTTATTGCCAGGTAGCAAATAAAATATTTTAAATTAGTTTTTTCTCTCACCTAAAATGGATGTGTTGAGAGGGCAGGACAAGTTCGATTAACATCCTCAAATGAAGCAGAGCCTCCTGTAGACAAACCACTGGTGTGATTCATTTTGACCATTTTTTTTCCTGTCTATCTGGTAAACCTGCCCTGGATATAAACACTGCAATTCCATCCAGTTTTGATAGAGGACCTGGAGGGAAAACACAGACAAAAGATGGGAGCGCCAAGCAGTCATGAGCTGCGGTGTAGCCCTTTAGGAACAGTTTCTTGCAAGTCCCTTAGCAGCTGACTGTGGGCTTCTGTTCTGGGCCATTCGGTTTTACCTCAGCACTTCCCAGGTTCACCCATCATCTATAGCAAAAGGGATAGTGTAATATGAGTGTTAACCTGTTTCTGAACTGTGTGTACCTGTGTGCTCTGAGCTACCGAGTCACTGACAGTAACCTGAACTACTTGTTTTGAAGGAAAATTTAAGAAGTGAAAATGGTTTGCTCCCTCCCTTTCCAGGTACGAGTTTGTGGAGAAAGAGAACCAGCTGACTTCAGGCATCTCTGGAAAACTCCTTTCCAAAGCTCCTTAGAAGGAAACAACTCCCTGCAACAACATGTCTGGTGCCTGAAGGACAGTATTTGCTGTAGATTTTTCACTTACAGCAGCCTTTGTCAAGTTGATGTAAACATGTGTAAGACATGCACTTGGCCCAGATGTTTTAATCGGAGGTAAAATGCTACAATAATAATCTTAATTATAATTTGCACTGCCTGGGTTTCTGGGTCACTTTTATTGCTAGGTGTCCTTTGAATTCAGTATTGCTCATGTTTCCTATGTCAGCATTGCCTGCTGGTGACAGGTATGAAATGTAGGCAGGAACATCTGTATGATACTTTACCCTAGACATAGCATCACCTCCAAACCTTCCTATAATTTCATGAACCTTCATGGATAGACATGTAGTAGCATACCTGTGTCTTGTTGACAACTGTACAAAAGTGAGTGCCTTGGGAATCTCATCATTGTTTTTTGTAGCAGTATTGTACATTTTTAGAACTGAGCCTGCTTCTGTTTTTTTATATATTCCCTTTATAGAGTGGGATTTAATTGTCACAGGCAAGGCAGTGCTTATATCCCTCCAGAGAGTAATAATTGTAGTTAGAAACCTAGCATGTTTGGAAAGGATAAAAACTGAAACTTTACTTCTGTATTGTTTGTCCAAAAGTAATTCATTTTGGTGGATTTGGACTCTACATTTTTGAATACTAACTGCTGTGACCATGCTTAGTTTCAGAGCATGTTGAGGTCTGGGAACACTTAAACATCGTATTTGTTTATTGAATGGCAAATCCAAGCTGGAGGATGTCATCCTAATTGGCCTCAGTGGAATCATGAGACACTGTGGTTTTCAAAAAAGTTGATGAAGTTCAGCTAAATGTATGCAAGCAGAGTGTGTTCTGCTTTGTTAAATAAACAATGTATTGAGCATTAGATATGGGGTACTGAGCAACCTTTAAAGAAGGGAGACTTCTGTTTCTGAAGTGGAGCATGCATTTCATAGCTAATCTTGTTATTTATAGAAAGATCCTTTAATTTAGATTCATGTCTGGATAAAAGTGGAAATTGTTTATGTTTGTGAAATACAAGTTTGCAATAAGAGCTGCTGTGTGGTTATAGCAGAAATTTACTTTGAGTACTCAGCTAGCACATTTGAAAGATCCTTGAACATCATTGTAAACCTTGTCAGCATTGAACCAAAAAGTATATCACAAGCTATTGAAAGTTTCATTCTTCATTCTTAGTATGTTCTTGCATTCCTTGGGCACAGAGCTGTAGCTTGAATACTTTGAACTTTGAATATCTGTGTAACCAAATGTAAATTTGAAGGTGCAAACAAAGGGGAAAAATAAATATTTAGGGTTACACAAGGCAAAGCTAATGAATATTAAGCAAAAGAAGAGGCAAGAGAAATTAAAATTTTCAATGAGTTCTCCTAAAATACCTGAAGGGGGCCTACAGGAGAGATGGGGAGGGACTTTTAAATAAGTGTATGCAGCGACAGGATGAGCAAAATGTCATGTACTATTTACAAACATGGCCAGCATTGATGCTTGAGTTTATGTCAGCAGGAGCTTTGCCTTTCCCAAAATGAACTGAGTACTTTCTCCTCTGAGAAACACTTCTGCTGACTCCACCAGAGCTCTGGGGCCAGGGAGTGCTTCCTGATACTGGGTAGGGTTTCTTGACCCCAGGCCATGTGGATAAGTTCTGAGTTTTCAAAGCTCTCCAGGTTTTTCAGGCTTGAGTTTTCATTAGGTGGAGCCCAGGTGAGGGGGCAAGGAAGGACGGGGCATGCTCCTGTGAGTCCCCCAGTCTGCAGGGCTCCCCAAGACCACCACCAAGGGAACATCCCCTAGACCACATTTGCCTCAGGGGAAGAGCAGGCACTGTGAATTATTCCTTCCTCCAACATAAGAATAGTGTAATTATTTCTCATTTTAGGAGAGAATTTAGGAAATTTACATATTCATTTACATTTGAAGAAAGCATGAGAAGAATTTAAATGTAGACTAGGGCCATTTGGATAATTGATGTACCATTGCATATATGGACATTTCTTCATTTGTTTTGTGTGCAAAGAACTGTATGAAAGAAGTATCTGAATGAGAAGACAGAGAGTTTTGTTCTACTGATTTGCCACTACTAGAATAGGAAATCTAAAAAAATGGAATCATGGTAGGCATTAGACCTGCAGCACTGATGTTCATAATTGGCCTCATGATGAAACACCACAAAATCATATTGAATTTCACAATGCTTTCAAAAGTTCCATCATTATCTATTTATTGGCCTCAGTTAAAGGCCTCAGCAGAACAGCCATGGCTTGCTTAGCACGCTTTTACTGCAGGTTGTAAAAAAAAACAATGATAAGAAGCAGTAAATATCCAAATTGATATAAAAACTATGAGATTTAAAACTCACTAAAATACTGAAATAAACTTCTTGCAGGTTTTCTCATGCTTATTGCATCAGCTTTCTGAAATGGTGTCTGAAATAGTTAAATTAAAAATTACAGAATTCAGAGCATCTCAAGACTCACATTGGTATTCGGACCTTTTGCTCTGATGTTTGGACACGCTGCACTGGTTTAATTAGTTGTCTAACAGCAATTTCCACACTTTAGGAAAGGGAGCATTTCACAAGAAACAGGCAAGAAGTTTGTGTGTGCGTTTATGAAGTATCGCAAACACGTCTGGAAATTAACCTATGCACTCCTCTATTGCCCATACAAATGATGTCTGTTCAGTCATACTACAGCCTTGAAACCACTTCCTTTAAATTTGCCACATACTTCACTTCACCTGAATGAATACATCTTTTCATAACTGGTGACTCATTCATTTCCCATACATATTGTTTTTAAAATATCAATTTCAGGAAAACACATAGCATTGCTTCAAGTGGAACAAACTTCCTCCAATTTGTCTATTAGTGAATGACTCTATAGTTACAATGTTAGCTCTACTGAAAGATACAGCAATGCATCCATTAATTTTATAGCAATTTCTTCAGCTTTTTTGCTTAATAGTCGTGCAGAATTCTTTCACTTCTAATTTCTATTGCCCACCAACACTATAATCTAGAGTATGCCTGGTTTACTTCTGTCATGTCCTCATTTGACCCTTATCAATATCCTTTCAACATTCAGTTTTGATTCTCATTGACTTATGAGAGTTTTTATAAACTTCAGGATGCCAAAGTTTCCCAATTTTTACTGAAGATACTCATATTTTTACAGTCCCTATCCTTGTAGTGGGCATTCCCTGGAGAGAGATGTTTCGGGCAATTAGAAGGCTCAACATTAGGACATGCAAATGTTTAAATTATGGCTTGCAGATCAATGACAAGAAATAGGACATCTATTTCTGGTAACATTGTAGATTTATAGTTATGAGTCAAGGCTAATGCAAGGTGAACTCCTCCCTTTATGATCACTGCCACAAATGCATTAGCTCATCTGTGAATTTAAAAATCGACCTCCAGACAGTTAGTTGGCAATTTGGCACCTTGCTTTGATTGTATACAATTTAACAAAGAGCATGCAGCACTAATTCAACAGTAATATTGCTCCTGCCTTTCAGGAATGATTTATTCTTTTGGATATGATGTCCAAATTACATTTTTTAAGGAAGGGTGTTTACTTTCTTTGCAGTTTATTTTATTACTTCTCAAGGACATGACAAAATTAAAATTGTTGTTACTGATTATTAGGTTGAATGTAAGTATGTCCTGAATGATGGTGGTCTGTACAGAAAACCTAGAGGGTGGACAGGTGTGTGGGAGAGCAGTTGTTACACCACACTTTCTGTCAGTTTACAACCTATGTCATCTAGAAGCTACCATCCAAACTATCATCTATATAAAACAGACAGCGGTCTTAAACACCATCACTGCAGACCCTGAAGAATTCTCCAGATCTTTGCGCTGCCTCATTCTTGCAGCCATAACACAAGCATCTCAGCACTTCACAAGGATCGCCAGGCAAGGGGCTTTGCCTTTCCTGTGTTGAGCTCACCATTAGTGCCTTTTAGCCCCAGCTACACTGATGTACAGAAATGTGTTGTACTGTGTTTCTGTGCAGCAGATCCCATCGTTATTCCTGTCCTAGAGGAAAAGGCTTTCCATTCCTTGCCATTGCCTTCAATGCTGATGTAATGCGTGACTTACTATTATGTTTTTGTTGTCAGGGCATGACTGAGAATTTAGACAGTGGATCGTTGCACTTGTATTTTCACATTAATTTCGCATTAAGTGTTTAAGTGTCGGAGGCTCCATACTTTATTGACATTTCAGATTAACTATCTCCTTAATTATTAACCCTCTTCTTGTCTTATTCTTTCTGGCTGGTATTTTGACTGAGTTTAGCCACTTACTGCCTAAATCCTGTGGAAATTCATGCCTATCTGGTTATTGCCACAATGACTGTCTTGGATGTGGGCACCCAAGTATGAGCTAACGCTCATTCTTGTCATGCTTTGTAGTCATAGTCCTGCTAGATATATGGTCGAGAACATTTCCAAATTATATTCTCCAAAGAAGATGGTTACCTGCCCCACTAAGGAGGTCATGCAGCTGTAGGTCTAAGATGTAAACACCTCTGCAACTGTGGGCCTCACATGTACTCGGTGAGTGCTCAGCTGTCCCAGCATTGTTTGTTGGGTCTGCATAGCCATCTGGACCTGAAAGAACCAACAGTCGCTGCAGGTATACTTGATGAGAAAGGGTAACTTCTTGGACTTAGTTACCTTCCTTTGTTTCCAGGTCATGCAGATAAGTAGCCCTACCAGTGAAAAAAAAACAGTTATCATTGCTATCTGCTTCCAGGAAATCATCTGTCAGTGCTGGATGACATAAGGTGGTCAAGCAGGCATGTTGTCATTTAACCACAGGCAGTGTTAGAGTTTCCAGAATAATGACAAACAGTGCTCCAGAGGTCTGCTGGGACTATCACTGTGACACATGACTTGAGAAACAAAGCTATGAATATATCAGCTAGGCATTTTTATGGTCATTAAGTAAGCCTTGATCAATCAAAGAAGAGAGTTAACAGACATCAGTGTAATATGGCTGATGTCTCATGTTTTAGTGTCTCATGACGCTAAGGTGGTACAGCAATCTACTATTTACAGTGTGAGTATCTCAGGCTTTCCTTCCACTGACTTCCACAGACAACCAGTGAGGTGTCTGTGCCCACCAGTATTTCATTTGGGCTTAATAAGCATTTGATGGGAGACTAGCTGGCAAGACACCAAGCTGGCAAGCTACCAGTTCAGCTGCATAACTATATTAACAGTTGCAGAGTAGTGGTGGATCGTGCTTAACTGGAAGAGTAACAAGATGCTGCTACTCACACACCACTTTGAATGTCACTGTGTTCAATAATGCTATCATTACAGGGAAAGCTAAACACTGCAAGAGTTTTAGTCTGGAGCAGACTGATATTTCTGCTGGTTTTGCAGGACTGGTGCAGGTAACTAGCAGGGGGATGTCTGAAAGGATGCTGCACCCAGGACAGCAAGGCAATTCCTGTCTTGGAACTGCACTGTTGCTGTACGTGTTCTCTTTCTCCAATGGCTGTGAACAGAGAAAAGCAAGAATGTTTTCATTTGGGAGCACTTTAGTTTCCGTGATCCGTTGACCTGCTCCTTTCCCACCAATGCTGATTATGTGGCAAGGTGGAAGAGAGTCCCATAAGGATAGTGATAATGTTTCATTTGCATTAGATGAGAGACAGATTCAAATCACAAATAATGATAACAACAAATTTCATAATATTAAAATTTTCAGAGAAGGATCATCATAGTTTTTTTTTTTTTTTTTTTAAAGAGAGGATTCGTGCAGGGCTTTCTCTTTCCCTGTCTTTCTCTCTCCTTTTATTGCCAATTTTCATTCTTTTTCTTTGGATGAAAATCTGTGAAGGATTCTCATCTTGAAGGTAAACAGCACTGGGGATCCTTCTCTTTCTCCTTTCTGCCCTGCCATTTCTCAGGATATCCTCTTACTCTGTAGCCTTCTGGTATCTATATCCTTCTAGTACCCAAAGCCTCCCACTTCCCATAATATGCATAATAAATCTGCATTACTCAAAACTTGACTGGAGATATGTGAAATAGCTGTCAGACAGGGGAGCAAAGAAAGACGGTGGCTCACCTCAAACCCCCTTTATTATCTTAGCTAGGAATCTTACAAACTACTTACATACGTTTCCTCCTCCATAAAAATTCTAATAAGTCATTGCACAACAGAAGATGTGGAATGCAAAACTCAGATGCAAAAGCTTTGCAATAGAAGTGCATTTGTGACACTGTGTCTTTGCCTTACAGTTCCACCAGTAGAAAGTAGAAAATGGACCAATAGTGTCAGAGACCCTTCAAATATAATGGAATTAATGTCTTGATTGCCTTTTCCACAGTTTTAAAGCTAAGATCAGTGTGAAAGAAAAAAAAAAAAAATGACTACAATATTTCCATCTTTACTTTTGCTGCAGATGTCTTTTTATTCCCGCACATTGTTCAGCTTTATATTGGCAACGCCACTTCTGTGGCCACAGCCCTTGTGCCAGGCGCAAAGACAGCACCTCTGACCTGTCCAACTCCTAAAGCAGAAATTTCTCCTGGTCCTTCAAGTGCTTTCTTGAACAGGTCTTGAGACTTCTGTATAAAGTTGCACTGAGGTTCCTCCCGATCTTTGGCAACCACAGTAACTGCTGTGAAGGCCTTTTGGTCCCAAGAGCTCACCTCAGAAGTGTGAGAGCAGTGAGGGCAATGCAGACAACTCTCTTTCTCAGAAAATGGGAAGATTTGAGAGTGAAATCCTAGGATTGACTTGGGACTTCAGACTTGCCAATGTATGTTCCTCAGGTTTGTTATTGATTTTCTTACCCTGGTGCCCAAACAAATGAAAAATTCCCTTCTCTGAAACCTGTTGGAGAGGACCATGAGCTGATTTCAGAAGTAGCACCCTGAATTGTGCTCTGAATAGCCTCATGATAAGGGTATACTAGGGATAATTTCACCTCTCAAGCACTTACAATGTGCCGGTGATAATCTGGATTTCTTAGAATAGAGCTTCTGTGTTAAAAGCTAACTGTAATGCTGAAAGCATTTATTCTCTGCAAATTTAGTCCAATTTTGTCTACTTGGCATGGGAGTTAAATTTCCAGCCTCCATAACCAAGCATTTATTAGAATTGGAATCAAGTTATTTTAACCTAGAAAGGGATTTAGTAGACTATAAAAATTACTCTTCTCCCAAAGCAGGGCCAAAGATGACATGGCCTTTCATATTCAGGTAAAACTTCTGCTGAAATGAAAGGGACTTTTACTTGTGTAAGGACTACACTATATGCTCAGGCTCTGGCAAAATGGCATCATTACTAGGCTTCTAACGTAAAAAGGTGACCTGTCTGAACACGAACTAAGATCAAGTCCCCAGGCCCCCGCTTCATGTGGGATGCAAGAAGGCTGTGCTGGATAATACTCTTCTCATAATGTTTTCGTTTTTTTTATAAGGTAACTCATCAAACAGTAGTTTGTTGTTAAATCATTTGACTCTTATTTCACTGGGGACTGTACTAATTTATAAATTGTAGCAGTTGCATTTTTGGATTTGTCCAGCTGTTACCACATGTATATATTTGAAAAGCCTCTGGCACAAATGATACCAGCGTGTTTTTATTCCTAAGAGCAGTAGGTAGGCAAAACTAAAGCTTGTTTTTTAAGAAAAAAGGAAAATGTACTAAACAATCTTTTCACCCTCTCATTTATTCAAAGGTAAACATTCTTCTGTAGTCTGCCACTAGTTCACACTGAACATCACAGCCATGTCTGGAGATCTTGATGGTCTTCTCAAGCATAATGCATTTGCTAATCTCACTGCTATTTGTAAGTTATGTTTATTGTAAAAAGCTGCATTGGAGTAACAGTAGAAATCAAATCTATTTCATGGATCATGAGGCTGTAATGCAGAGAGTATCAGAGCTATCCTTTTAATGCCTCACCTCACTGTGCTGCTTGGATGAAGACCTCTTGTGTTAGAAGTCTTGCTGTACAAAGAGGACAGGAGCAGAGAGCAGTCAAACCACTTCTTAGATAAGGTGGAGAAATGCTGTCTCGTATGTCATCATTTTGGTAGGTAAGTTCACTGTCCTATAGCTTCATTTTCTTGTCTGCCATCTGTAGATGTGCTCATAACATACATGGACAAAACTGTTATCAGAAAATATATCTAGATATTATTGCCCTTTATTCATAGCAGGCTGCAGTGCTATAAAATCAAATGTCTGTCTAATCAACTGAAACTAATTAAATAGCAGGTTTTAAAATCATATTGATTCAGCTTTATAGTTCCCCCAATTTTGTAACAAGATAACACTAAGCTTACCTTTTTATATAACTGCTGAAAAAATGCTTTTCCTTGTAAAGTACAAGACTGGTCAGACCTTTGTTTTAAAGCCCTGACAGTGCTGCAGAATGTTACCATTTCCTTCATACCTTTTTAAAGGTAAGGTTTCTTTTTTACCAATTTCTTTTTTAAATCGTTTACTGGATATTGGAGAATTTAGTCCAAATTCAATCTGTGTTTGAAGGGAGATGGATGTTTCGAGGAATGCCTCAGCTTCTGTCTAATAGAGCTGTGTAGGCTGAAGGGACTCCTTTTTTGGTTTTTTTTTTTAAGCCTTTCTGATTAATACTGTATACTTACACATTCATTAGAGTGAAGCCTGGGACACAAAGACTCCCCCATAGTGGACTGCTTTAACAAACTTGAGCATGTCAGTGATTCATTTTGTACGGTAGGGGAGGAGCTACAATGGGCAGGATAGACACCTGCCTGTCAGTGCCCCCCACCCCAGCTGGATGTCCCCAGCCACCAGCTGGCAGAACCCCAGCTGTCTCCAGGGTCCACCCCGACACCTGGCTCCCCAGCCCCTCACCTCCTCACTGGTCTGTACTCGCCCATGTTTCCATCCCTGCACACGCACCCACAGCCTGAGCACCCCTGTCTCCCTGGTGCTGGCCCTATGGTCCATGTCCTATGGCAGGGTGGGCGCCTTATGGCTCCCTCACGTAGGCACAGGGGAAGGGGAGCCCTTGCCCAGGAAAACCATCAGAAACAGAGTTTAAAGAGGAGACAGGAGAGGTTGTATTTGTTGGCACAGGCATGGCTGGACACATGGACTGACTGGCACTCACTTACATGCTGCCAGCCCTTTTTGTCTCATTTTCCCCTAAGTTTTCCCATGCTTGCTCCTCCCCAGTACCTCTGGATCCCTCTGTTTCATCTCCTTTGTTCCCTCCTCTAAACATCCCATCCAAAATGCTCTTCCCCAATACAGAGTCTTATGCTTGCAGGCAGACAACCCCCCATCTGCCAAGTGACCTGGGCAGACCCTCTCCCATGAACTCATCTTGATGGGTCTCACCAACCCATGGATTGGGTGGCTGCTCCCAGTGACACTCAGGAGGGCCCAGGGCAGGGGACTCTACTGGCCCCCTTGGGATTAATGGGGCTTGCTCAGACACCCTTGGGCCTCCCTGCTCCTTTTGCAAATCCGTTTTTTATCACACAACCTAAGAAACTTTTTGAGTAGACCCAGTAGATGGTGAAAGGATGCCATAGCCATGTTTATTCTGACAGGTCCTCAAACAGCTTAATGCCTCATGAATCTGCTCTCTGGAAGCAGGCAAGCAGGGACCTGGAGACTGAGATCCCTTCAAGGACTGGAGAACATTTTGTGCATGCCAGTCATAAGTAGATGTTTGAGTTAGACGCTAGGAAGCAGTTAGCTCGCAATGGTTTCCCTAAGGGATCTGGACCAGTTTGGGATCCCTATGGGCACAGGAATGGGGGAATTTCCACTGGGGCCAGGAGACTACGTAGGAACAGGGTGGGCTGCCAGAGGGAGTAAACAAGGCTCCAGAAGAAGGCAGTAAATGTGCTAAAAAAAAANAAAAAAAAAAAAAAAGCTTTTTTTTTGTGTAACTGAGAGAAAAAAAAAGTCCTTGGGCATTGTGAAAGTCTGTTGTCAGAAGGCAGGTTTTGCTAACCTTTCAGTATTGATTAATCAGTTGCTGTGTTCTTTTGAAACAAAGCCCACGGCTTGTTCAGGAAGTGGCAACATTGCAGCTTAGTAGTGTCCAAAATACCATATCGCTATCAAGGCTAATTTAACACTGATGAGATCAATAGGGTTCCTAGGGCTAGGAGTAGATGAGAAACATGGCTCATTACATGCTGCTCTAGTTCTCCATGGGAAAGAGGAAAAACATTGCAGTAGAGAGAAAAGGGACTTGGAAACTGTGGAGTCCTGGAAATCAGGCAGGTATTTTTGGCTTGCTCCGATGAGTCACCTGAAGTAACATCTCTCTGAAACAGCAACAGAAAAATGGGAGAGGTTCCGTTCTATATCTGACTTACTTATGTGTGCCCCCTGACTGGAAAATCGTTTTTGGGCCATTGTTGCCAGTGCTAGCTCACTTTCCCCTCTCTCTCTCCTTCTCTATTTATTTAAGCTGCCAAACATACAAAATCCACTTTTTCTGAGCAAAGATAAGTCTCTGTGCAATCCCATAATCTTTGGTGGTACCAACATAAACATCACTTTTATACAGAACTGCTTCTGGATATTTTCCAGTAAATATTGCCTCCTGGTATGAAGCTTTAGAGATGGACACAAAAAAAGCACCTGGAGTCTTGAAAGGAGGATTGTGATGAAGCAAAGATGATCAGAAGGACAGGTTAGGTCTTCCAGTCTTTATCAGAGGATGCTGATACTTCCTGCACAGGTCCAAGGGTATGACAAGTTGACTGCAAAACATTGAAGGGATTCACACGGCCAGAGTATTCCCTTCTGGGTTGCAGGTTTGTACTCAACCTGTCATTGCAGTGATGAAGAGGGAACTTCAGATGGCCACTGAGTGATTTATTTGTGAAGCGTTTATTTATACATTCCTATCTGGCACATACATCATTGACAGTCATATTTCATGGTGATGGGAAAGACACTGTATGTAATTATCTCAACCAGGCAGTCATTTCCCCCTTTTAGAGAAAAGATGAAGAGTTCTGAAGTCAAAAGCATGGCAGGCCCTCTTTCCCAGAAGCACCACTCCTTTCCATGGTAAAAATTTATGTAGTTCACATAAGAATCTTCCTGTCTGAGAAAGCTAAACAAAAAATACATTTGAGTCACAATTTGTTTTCAATTGCCAGACACTCTAGAATGTGACAGTGGCAGTTCCAGGCGTTATAATTTGATATTTTTGTACCCTGCTAGAGATGCTCTGTTTAACAAATTTTTTTATCCATTCCATTTAATTTCTCAGCAATGTCACACACTAACCCAGAGGCTGGACTTGGTGACCTCAGAATCCTTTCTAGCAAGCCACATCTACCAGACACAGGATGGACACAGCACTGGGGCTTTGCCTCCCCCATTAACCCTTGCCTCCCCACTCCTTCCAAAAGCTTTGGAGCTGTGCTGGAAGTCGTGGTAGTTCTTCCCATAGCCACCTCATGCCAAAGCAACCCCACAGCTCTGAAGCTCTGGGGCAGAGCCTCACATCAGCATCAGGGAAGTTACCCTCAGCTGAACTGTACCAGGAGTGGCCAGCCCCTGCTTCAAGCAATGCTGTCACACCAGCTGTCAGCCCCCAGGTTCCTTCCCCACATAGGACCCCTGGCTGAAATGGGGCTCAGCCTCCCCATTCCTACCATCCTGTGTATGTGACTGCTTTTTGAGTCTTTCCTCCTAGCAGCAGCTCCTTTCCAGGCCATAAGCATAAACACAGTTGGGAAGAGTAGGGTCCTAGAGACTCCCTGGGGCCTTCTGAACACAGTATCCTGAAAGAGAAAAAATGCCCTGCAAACGTTAACATCAAATTGAATTCAAGGATGTATGCAGGAGTATAAGACCTCATCCTCTCAATAATTTCCATGGAATCTAACTTTCATTCAAATATCACAGTCAAAGATCAAGCCAAAGAAAATGGGTTCAAACAAAAAATGAACAGAGCTCAGCTAAAACTAGAATCAATAGAGTAATGAACTTAATGACCTGTTCATCTTAGTATCATGTAATTGAGCCCAAATGATATTTAAGCAGAAAGAAAACTGGCCTTACCATTTGTTAATAATAACTCACGTTCCAGTAACAAGGCTACAGGAGAGTTCCTTTAAATGCATGTTGTGTGTTAGCATTTTTACCCTACTCTAAGTAAGGGTAGCTGATGAACTCCATCCATGAGAGAAGAATCAAATACAAATTAAATATTTAATGGCTTTAGCAAATGCAGTGGAAGTAGATACATCAATTACAGGGGAAAAAAAAATCCCCCAAGTAAGTAGAACTTAATTCAGCAGCAGCCTGGTTTAAGGGTTTCCAGTCACTTTTGTTTTGGAGGGTTATGCAGCTATGACATAGGCAGTGGAGCAGCTTGTGAGCCCACATTTTTCAGCCAGTTTTCATGAAGCAACAGTGTAAGTAACATTACACAAAGGTGCATTGCACTTATACAGTACAGTTTTCATGCTTTTGACCTGCAAATAATTTCATAAACATGTTTTAAGGCTCATGATAGCTTTATTGTAATTAGGCAATAATACCCAAAATTATGAAGCATCACATCAAGCCACAGAAGGGTATTTTCTTATTTAATCAACATTGATGTTTGTCTTGGGTCAGGACCAC
>VZTO01028146.1:145356-192244 GCA_013400615.1 Syrrhaptes paradoxus | reverse complement strand
GGCAGACCTGCATTTTCTATCTGTTATGTCAGTGCTCCAACATCTGTAGGAAATTCTATAAATGTTTGTAATGGAAACATTTGCCTAATCATCCCTGTAAAATTTTTGAAAAACTAAGAAAACAGCCTGCCCCTTAATGCATGACATGGCAATAGAGCGAGCCACACCAGGAGAGATATCCTGTTCTCAGTAATGGAGCTTCTGTTACAAAACACACTTACTAGAAAACACACATGGGAAGATTATGTCTTCTTTGAGTCCTAGTGCATTAACCCTTTTTCATGATTTGTGGAGTACCTTGGAAAACCTGGGGAAAAGGATTTCCTAAATACACAATCTTTTCTCTGCTACACCACCTTTAACCCTGAAGTAACTCCGTTGTCTGTTAGATTGTCATTTGGTATCAGAGAACACAGTCCAGAATTGTAAGGAATCTTTTTCCATTACTGTGAAGGAAAGTTGCATGTAAAACAATTCTCTGTGATTCAGCATAATAATTATTTAAAAAATGAAAGCCCTCCTCGCAAGCTGTCAGTTGCTGGGTGCTCAAAGTAGAACCTGAGTGATAAGCTAAGGCTGGAGAGATCTTTGCATTCCTATAGGAGCAGCAACTGCATCGTGTCTTGGCTGCCTTACTGTTATAGAATAGAATATACAAATGGATTTAACTAAAATGGAAAATGGAGCTGTGTGTGATTCCTGGGGGCCTTGCTGAAGGCAAGGGTGAAATAATTAACAGCTAAAGCATTCACTTTCTAGCCTAGTGAAATTTTCTAGTGATGTTTCTCATTCTGATATGCCATGCTGAAAATTTGCCTGTAGTGAGAGAAGTTTTTATACTTCCTTACAATGGAGAGGGTGGTGGAGAGTTTACTAACTGAGAAAACAAGCTGGATGGACAGATTAGTTCCTTGTAGAAATAGGTGCATAGATCTCACATTGTTAGCAGCAGCTTTGCGATAGCAGTGGCAATAGTGTACGGAGACAAGGATCCCCAAGCAGTAGTTTTTCTCGGTTTTGGTGCTCTGTGTGTGTCAATGAGGTAAGTGACTTTTTGTTATTTGTCAGAGTATCGGGTATTGTTTCCCACACTATGTTAAGATAATTGCTTTACTAATTTCCTTGCTTCCTTTCAATTTATTTCAAAATAAACCAACACCAAGTGAAACTTTTGATGTTTATAGCGGTACAGAAAATGAATCCACATTTATCAACTATATGGACTTAGCCTGAAAAAGCTGAAAACACAGGAAACAATTGCAATATGAATGTGCACATCTGTTCACAGAAACTTTCTCAATTGTTTATGGATTTGTAATTGCAGGAGTGCTCAGCAGTGCTACATGATGCATGCTCTCGGGTAAAGCTGGACACTGTTTCATGGGATATTTCAAGACCAGAAGCAGAATAAACTTGTGATTTCCACCTTGGAAAGTTCACTTTGCATTTGCTGCTGAGATTGCTTGCCAGGCTGCTTACCCGTGCCAGGATGGTATGGACAGCTCTTAATTAGCAGCTGGGTTGAGTTTTCCAAATTGTTGTAAAGAATCCGCTGAATATCCAGCAGAATCTCTTTGGTTAACTAGCAGCAATACCTGTTATTCAGTTCTTTTAGTCCTTTGTCTAGTAGGATCCAAGTCAACCTTCTGTCTCCTTTGATTCTCTAGCTGTCAATAGCAGTCCCCTTTCTAACACAGGTGCAAGGAAGGCATAGGAATTACAGTTGTAGGAGCTTCATAATCTCAAACCATCATCCTTCTGCCACAGTATTGCTCTGGCCCATGTCCCCCTTTTTCTGTAGAACAGGCTATAGCTGAAGGCTTTCTGGTTGAGAGTGAGGTTTATGTACCTCTTTTAATATTAAGCTGGGGAATGAAGAGAAGGATTGGGAAATGTTGCAACTGTGATACTAGTATTCTGAGAAGTGCAATGAAAGCTTTTTTCCTAATGCTTCAAATATTGCCATTGGTAATGTATTCTGAGGGAGAGCTGAATGCAGATAGAAAACGTTTCTTAGGTGTTCAGCAGCAGAAATGCCATGTCTGTCTGGTTTTCATTCTTTGCAGAGGATGAGCAGTTGTTAAAGCAGTCACTTTAAAAAATGAGTTAACAGTCAGCCTATCTGGAATATATTTTTCAAAAGTTTGGAGTGTTTCCATTAGTATGTAAGTACCAAGAAATATATCATAAAAGCCAGTTGGCCTCACAAACTTTGAATCTAATACCAGTTAATTGTATCAAGTTGCAGTTGTTTTAGTGTTTTCTATGTAAGGGGTCAGAGTTCTAGCAAACATGTTTCTGGAGTTGTTGGCAGCTAAAAGAGAAAGGCTGCTTTATTGCTCTTTCATAACTGTTCTGATTTCCATAGCCAAGAAAGCACCATTAGAGTTTTTATTATTTTTAATTTTGAAAATGCTTTAGAAGATATATTACACAAGGACACCTGCAGGAGCAGGAAAGTTCTGAAATTTTGGAAAGTAATTCTGCTTTGGAAAGAGACATTTTCTTTTATATGTTAAAGAAAACACAATTTCAAAAGCTTCTTTCTGCTTAATATCATCTGGTCACATCTTCACAGGGCTTTTAAACCAAGACCAATCTTTGCTTTCATTGCACCTTCATTCCCATTTATGGCTTTTAAGAAGTCCTACACACCCTCAGCTCCTAACACACGTGTGATGTTTTCCCCTTGAATTGGTGATCTGTTCCATGGGCAGAGTCAATAACTTCTAAGAGAGACTGCAGATGTAACTGTCAATTCCTCTGGTCCAATATCAAGATGGAATTATGCAATCACAGAAATCAGAGATGGAGAAAACCCATTAGGTCATCTTGTCCATCTCTTCTGCCAGTTCATAACGACTCCTTGCAGTATGTTTTATAATATCGAATTTAAGTAGCACTATTCTGATGGGTAGTAAAGTACAAATGGATGAACAGAAGAACTCTAAATGAGCACTGGTTTACTTTGGCTATTTTCCCAAACCCACAAAGAGTTAAATTGCATTAACTAGCTTTACAAAGAACTGAGACATTTGTCTTTACTGTGACTGCAGTGTCTTCTCTTGAACTTGCTATTTTAACCCCATCTATGCCTTTTGAGATGCCTCTGGATCACAATCAGGGATGCTACCCTAATAAGGGTGTAAGGAAGAAATTGAATGGGAATTTTGAAGAAAAATAGATGGTTCTGCTTCTTCCTCCTACAACTTTTGATTTATTTGTATGTTTACCTAATAATGCAAATCAGGAAGGATATAAGGAATTGATGGGGTTAAACTGGAACCGCTCTAATTACTGCCTGGAGGGGGAAGGAGAATAGAGTAGTGTGAGTGTGTGTGAGAGAAGCTCCTGTTTGGGTGTTTGGCTGCATCCCAGCACAGAGAGGGTACAGAGGGTACAGGCTCTTGCTGTGTTTCCTGCCTGGGGTGGGGTCACCTCGCATGCCTTCTCTCTCTTCCACTTTCCCTTCCTTGTCTTGAAATTGCTTTCTGTTAACATCTGGAACTTTTTTTTTTCCTAATCAACATCATTTCCTTAGCTAGAGCAGAGCATTTTTGTGATTGGGGAATTCCTATGGTTTGAGATCAGCCAGAAAAAAGTCAGGTTTTGGCTTCACTTCCTTTCGTTCTCTTTTTTTTCTAATGCGAGGAAGTGTGTCTGAAATTTGTGAAATGCCTAGTCTTACTCCACTGAAAAAATTTAAATTCCTTAAAAGGAATACAGCAAATTCAAGGTTTTACTAGGAACCTTTGTTTATCTTTGGGACTCTAAAACCTATTGCACCATACAGTCTTAGGGACAGAGTAGAATAATTTAGTGTCTGTAGCAATTCAGATTCAAAAACACGAAGCATGCTGTGAACTCCACTTACGAGTCACAACTCCTCTAGGAAGGCACGAGAGGTATGCAGGGATCACCTTTCAGTGCAGTCCTCGAGTGTATATTCTTTCCACACAGAATTTTTGCTGCTCCAGACTCAACTTTGTTGCCATTTTGCCCTCTTTGCTGTTGGCGTAGAAAGTTCTTGGAATGCAGATGGTGCAAAACTCTGAGTATTTCTGAAAATTATGTTTGGGGATTCTCAGCCATCATATATTCCTGGAAAGAGAGGATGGTTTCACTGATAAGGTAGGGATAGCCTTATTGGAAATGTCTCAGGTAGAGAAGAGACCTCAGCAATGGCTCATCTCCCTCAAAACTGTATTTTTAAAAAATTATCTTTTCTCACCCAAATTTTCCTCTGTTTCTTTAGCTAGTAGTTTTCTTTGTAGCTGTGCTGTTTACAGTTCTGTAGCTGTGAGATGCTGGGAGGTTTACACTGTGACTTGGCTTATTCTGGGAGCAGAAGATGGTAGTTTCTGCAGTTGCTTAATAAAAATTGATTAAAATAGATGTACAGTGATTCTCCATCCCATAGTACCTTTTCTCCAGCTTTGAGATAGCAGTTATGGAGACGTATTGAGATACAGACCAATTTTGTATTAATCTGTTTTCGTATGTGAGCTTTTTTGGAGGCATTACATGGTTTTTAGCTAATTTTGTTGCTAGTACATTGCAAAATTAATTGCTCTCATCTTCTCCTTCACCTGTGTGCACATACACTTTTGAAATGATGTGTTCACAGCTCCGGGAACATACAGCATGGTACATGCAGCCAGCTTGGGAACAGAGTTCAGCTGCAGGAAGGCGTTGCCCCACAGAGGTTTCACTCCAACCAAAATAATACTGAACCTCGAAGCTGCGCTTCGTGTCCTCAGTGCTGCTGATGCAGTAAGCTGTTGGAGTCTGTGTAAAGGGACATTGTGTAGCTTTTATAAACACGGGACCAGCACAGGAGATGCACATGGTACGTCCGAGGCCACAGAGGGAGTCTGTAGCAGAGCGGGTGCTGGAGGTCAGTGATTATTTCAAACGTTAGGAACTTCAGCATAGATTTGCCAAATCATACACAGAGGCTGATCATTCCATTTTGGTGACTTTATATAAACCATCTTATGTCTTTGCGCTGTCTGTGAATAACACTAGCCACAGTACCAGTGGGAGTACTGGTGCACTTGTTACTCTTTCTGAGCAGCTCTATTCTGTTTGATGGTCTTGGTACTGTTAGTACTTTGACACTGAGTCTTACCTGCACACTTCCAAAGGAATTCAAGTTCCTCTTGCTTCAATGATCTCTTTCCTAAGAGATCTTTCTTTCCAAATGTTTTTTAGACACTCTTCCTCCTTGGCTTTCCTTCATTGTGAAAATCTGGTTTTGGTTTCTTGGCCTGATTTTTTTCACTCACATAGTTAATCTTCCTCTGGCTTCTGATAAGCTGCCAAATGTTTAAAGTCTGCTTTCGTATTCCCTTGTAAAAAGGTTGGATTTAGCAGAGTTCATCACTGTAAGCTATTTCTCAATTTTCAGTGTTTATTTTGCTATAAGATCTTTCTAGCAAATGAACGAACAAACAAAACCCCCATTTTACTGGTTACTCATTGTCAGGAATATGAACTGTCATTGCACTTGTAATGAATTCCATCCTTTCCTCTAGCACAAACATTGCTCTCCTCGCTTGTAATGATTTCGTCCAGACTCAGCGGGACTCCTGTCTCGGAGCTGTTGCAGCTATTGGCTGGTTTTGTAGCTCTTCAGAAGTTGTTAGGCTACATGCTTTATGTAGATCCTTCTGGAGATACTTCAAATGGATTTGCTTCATATCTCAGTCAGGAAACTGCTTCTGACTTCAGACTAACATTCAGAATTTCTTTGGTGGAAGGGTCGGTTTCTTCTTCTTTTACTGTGCTGTCGCAGCACTCATACGTTGCAGACAGATGTCGTTTACCCACTGTGCATTAATTGGTACCTTGCCTTTTGCTGTAGTAAAAGTGGCTCTGAAATTCAAATTTGTAAATCTGTACCTATAGGACACATCACCATCCGGCCTGACTTTCTCCAAAGCACAGTCTGGAGATTTGTACCTGGGTACAGAATCAATTAGGAAGATATTTGATGTGTAGGAGTCTGGGCAGGAGGGGTGGATCCTTTCCTCAGATTTCATTCAAAAGCTGGTCATTCGTCATTGCCATTTTGCAATAGAGCTGATTTATATGTGGGAAATACTGATGTTGGGATAGATTTTGGGGTGTTTTTGTGAATGATAAGACTTTCCTGAAGCATGTTCATCAGTGTGCTAGGTGAGTATAGGGTATGGTGAGGGTGTTGATGCCAGTGATGCTTTCTGCATGTTTTTTCTACGGGCTAAAGATGCGACTGCCAAGTCAGGAACTGGTCATTCTTGTCCTGCACCTGAATATTCCTGTGATCGTCCCACTCTGTTTTACAGTTCTCTGGAAGCTTTCTGACTGTGTTCAGATGCATGGTCTTGCACTTACAGAAAGAGATCCTGTTGCTGTTGGTTAGTTTTTCTTGTATCATTCATAGGTTTGTGCAAAGGGGAATTTGCTCAGCCGCTGTGCCTGCCAGTGCATCCTGCCTCCTGCGGTGGTGACCGGCTCTGACATCGCCTGTCTAATCTGCCTGGACAGCAACTTGGCAACACAGTGATGTAGTCCTTCTGTACACCTACAAAATCTTTGCTAGCTGGCATCATGGAGTTACAGTCCTACTTGCAAAACACCTTAAATAACACTGAAATAGACAAAACACCAAATAACACTGCAGAAGACAGGCATTCAGGAAAATGAGAGAAACATCACGATCTCGGGATTTCCACTGGTGATTAAACCTGTAAGGCTTTTGAAGTTCATATAGCTGTAACTATACTGCATGCTTATGAAAACAGTTTCTGCCTCTAACCAATCTTTTTTTCACCAAGCACTTGATCCATGAGATGTGTCCATTTTGCCATCTAACGAGAAATCAGTGCTTATTAAGGGAGTCTGTGAGATCCACCGCAGAACAGAAAAGTTTTAGCTGATGTGTAAGATGTTGTGTTGATTCTTGTACATAAATGTCCAGTTCAATCCATGACCTTTGTTATTACCAATAATCTAAGTTGCTAAGGGGGAAAAAAGAACCCATGCAACAGTTTCCTCCTTTATTTATGGTTTAAGAACAGTTTTATCAAATAGCCATCCCTCAAAATAAAAAACATCTGGTTGGCAGAAGTGCCCTGTCAGCAGACAGCAGCAATGCACTGAGGCCAAACAACATCTTAATTACTTTCAAGGCAGCCCAACTGACAAAGAGCGGAGCTGTTCAAAGCTGAATAAATCTGCAACTAAATTCATTCTTTTATTTAACACGTTCTCCTCCCTACACACACTATTGTCTTTTAATTTAAATCTCAGACCAGAAGAGGTTTCACCAGAAGTGAAGTCAAGGCCAAACTTTGACTACCCGAGTGGCCTCCACCAGGAGCTGTTAATCTGTATTCACACTTTTGCCTCATGGACAGTGAGGGCAAGAAGCAACGCCAAAATGTGGAGTGAATTCAGAAGTACTGGATTTCTTCAGAATTACGTATGGCCCAGTTCCTACAGGGACATCTCTTTTCTCTCCACATTCTGCTCCTGGTTCATTCAACACTTTTGTAACAGTGGATACAGGTTTTTACTTTCCCGAGCAGAAAACAAGTGCCATTGAGGCTTTCTCTTTCTGAATGAATAAAAAAAGATTTCCCTCCTTTGATGTTTCTTTGGGATTTCAGCTGAGGAAATGGTGGTGGGAGGAAGTTTGAATGTAAGCCTGGATACACAAGCAAGCGTGAGCCATCAGCCAAGTGCTGGATCCCAAACTATTTACTGTGGTGAAGGTCTTGCCCAGTAGGAAAGTCTGTCGGGCTGAAAGAGCAGGTAAAAGGCTAGAGAAAGGAACAACCTTTATTTCAGCATCCAGCTCAGGAGAAAAGAGTATCTCTATGGGTAAGAGGTGAGCTCCTAGGGGCTTAATCCAAACCCTGTATTTCAAATCTTGAATTTTTCTGGCTTCAGCTTAAAGCCATTGCTGCTTCTTAGGCTCAAGAGTCATCTGACACCTAATCTTTTCATCTTTCATGCTGTATTTAAGACACCTGTCAACCTTCTTTTTGATATATTGAATAGTTTTCTTGGTCTAATAATTATCTTAGTGCAAGGTATTTTCTCCAGACCTCAAGTAATTTCATCCTGCATTGGGTTCTCTATGTTGTTTCTAATTTTTCAAATGTGGTTGTTGGAAGATTTTATAAGATGTGCTGGTGTTACCAGTGCTCCATACGAAGTTAAAATCATCCTCCTTCTGCCTGTTGCCGTATGTGTACGTGCAGTAATCCCACTGGCTGTGTTTGCTAATGTTTTGTTAAAGTAAAAAAAGAAAGCTATGAGAAAGGATTGAAAAGGGAATTGCAACAACTATTTTCCATTTAATCTTTTTCAGTGTGGGTTCAGAAATGAAGTTTTAAATTTTATTTAAGACTTACTGCAGAAAATATTCATCACTTATAAGCCACTAATATTAAACTTAGTCCCTGTTGTTTTCACTCACCTGTGCATTCAGTTGTGTGGAGCCTTTAGAGGTCCCCACGGCACGTGCTGGTGGGACAGGCCTACGCGTGGCTGGAGTCTGGATCCTGAGGCTCTGTAATTGTCTTCAGGCTCTGCAATGCAAACATTCATCAGAAGTGATGTGTAGAAACCAGATCTGCTTTCTAATTCTGCTGATTCCAGCATATATGGAATTTAATATAGTGACAGTTAGAAAGCCCGTAGTCAGGAGTTTGTGATGATAATCTAGCACGCTGAGGGCAGCCTGGTTCTCTAATAACAGCGTGCAGCATCGCTCCTTGTCATACATACGTGTGTCTGCTGCTGGGCCAAGTGTCACTGGGTGGGGCCAGAAGGAAAACCAAGAGCAGCTGTGGTGGTGAAACAGGGTGAATAAAAGTTTGAATTATTGTTAACACATGTACCCCTGTAATAAAGCCCCAGTTTGATCACGTACGTGAGCACAGCATATTGCTGAATAAACCCCCTCTGGATACGTTTGTATTCCAAAACATGTCGTAAGGAAGGATTAACAGTTTTGGAAAGGGATCTTTTCCTTGGGATGAAGTTTTCATTTCCTTGCCTGGTACTCTTGGAAACCTTTCAAAAAGCTGAAAGCAAAATAAAGCAGTGGTGAGAGGGTGCGTTCAGACCTGACCAATGTCTTGTTTAACTAGGAGCAAACTGCAAGCAGGACAAGGTCGCAGTCTTGGGAGGGACAGTTTTTCTCTGTGAATTAAGCTAAAAAAATTTAGGAGTTACTGTGCTTTGGGAAGTTTGCAGTTTCACCAAAAAAAAAAAGTCTCCTAAGAAATTTTTTTCCTCTGCTATAAGGAAATAGAGTGGTTTCTTTTATGCAGGATTGAAAGAGTTTCACTTTCACATCTCCCTCCTGCCCTCTTCTTGCAGTCCCTAGAGAAATGTTTAGTTCTTTCTAGTTTCACCTCTCCGTAATACCCCACGGCCCAAATCCTGCCCCAACGCTCCCACCTTGCGAGTCATGAATCTGCCTCTGGTGACAATAGCCTGAGTGATTTCAGGAGATAATAAATGAGAACAACTTATGTCAGTGGGACTGCAGGGCCTTTTTACACCAACTGAAAATCATGTTTAATCAGCTTGTCAGAAGGCTGTTTGAGACCCCGGTGTGCCCGCCTTATTGAACCACGTTGATCTTCAGTTCTTCCTCCCTTGCCAATCCAGTAACCGCCTTCTCATCTACCTCATTCTCACTGATGCTGAAGAAGAGCAAGGGGAGCCTAATTCTATAGAATGAACTGTAGCCAAAGGAATAAAATGGAAAGTTAATTGCTGTCTTACAGTCAAGCTGGTTTTCAAGGGCTCTTACAGTGCTCCTATCAACCATAATACAACCAGGAACAGTGCAGGAGAGACATTTTCGTGCGAGTGGGCTTACGACAGCATGCTCCATTGCAGATGCGTGAGTGCTTTGCTTAATTGCCATTAGAACTGAGGTGTTGCATTAACCCTGATCCAGAACATAGTGCAGCTCAGCAGATTTTAGTGCAGCCTTTTGAATGATAAAGGCAGAAGAACGCGCTAAATGGACTAACAGAGAGGATCTGGGCAGGCGTGCTCGAACACCAGCACTATTGGTGTACGTAGCGCGTCCCATTTTCCAGTAATGATGCAGCTGCACTTTTGCTAGCAGCAGCATAGTCAGGCTAGCTACCTAGTAATTAATAGATATATGAGTTTTAAGACCAGAAAATACTCTTGTCATCATCTAATATGATCTGTTGTGTAATTTCTCTGTATTCATTCCTGCCTCAGATTCGCTTGTGTGCTGCAAGTAGAATGTGGTGTTGCATTAAGAGCTCAGCTTTTGCTGTTTCTCATCGTTTCCAAATACATAAGCCTATGCTTGAATACAGTGAAAGATATTTTTTCTTTATAAATACAGAGCAACTTGTATTTTTTTGTTATAGGTGATAAGTACTGTTCATTATTCTCCTTGTTTCCTTTTGTTTCTGTTCTCAATTCTCTACACTATCTCACTCATAGTTGTTGCTATGAGTTTCTCTTATTTCATCTATGCGTGTTGTAGAATTATCTGTGTGGTTACTTTGTATTCTGTCTGTTTCCTTGTGTACTCATCCCCCCCTCTATCCCTCCAAATTCTCGGTGAGCTGTTTGTCTGTCTGTCTCTATATCTTTCTGCAGAGAAGTGAACGTGTAGAATCTCCTTCGCAACACTGATCTTCCTGAAGGGGCTGTGGGTGCTTTACTGGGATTCCTTGAATCTGAACCTTGTGAGACAAGGAAGAGACACCAAGCAGAAGCTTTCATGTGTCTCCCAGCTGCCTTCCTACCAGGGTCAAGATCTGGTTTCATTCCTGAAAGGTCCTATTGTTTTCAGCGAGGGCTGTGAAATAGTTCCTTGCTGAGTGACAGTGAATGGAGGGGCAGCTGGGCGAGCAGGGATGGTTCTCCCTGAACGACTCACAGCTGTGCACAAGGATGGCAGATGTGAGGATTTGACACCCCCTTCCCCCCAGGAGAGAGTATGGGAAGCTGCTGTTTCAGCCTAGAGGAGACTGCATGGCAAATACCTTTCCAGATCCGAATGACCTCCACTTTCTCCAAGAGCTACTCAGGTGCTCCTTGGTACAAGTTATTCCCAAAAAGAACGTATGTCAGATTTTTGATCCAGGTTACTGACTAAAAAGCAAAATTTTATAGAACATGAACAGAATAATGCAAACAGTTGTGGCTGAGAATGTAAGCACAAATCGGAGAGTCTGATAAGCAAATGACTGGTAGCACATGTGACTTCTACTTGTTTTTCTTGACTCCAGGGACCACACTTAGCATATTCAGCCTGTTTTTATGAAAGTAACTTATGCACACAACTGTAAGATGTCTGAAATTTATTAGTTTGTCCATTGGTTTGTTCAAGTGACTAGTTCTTCGCCCTTTCCAATGGGAGACTATTCTAGTTTCAAATAGATTATTCCCAGTAGTCCTACTGAGATTTTGTATTGCTTTGTTTCATTTCATTGCTCCTGAATTTATCCTGTTATATTTTCACTGAGCAATACCACTCCTTTTTTTTGAGATATTATACACTTATTAAGTTTATATCTTACTGTTTGTTTTCATATCTCTCACATTATTTATTGTTTGGCTGAATAGTGAGCCAAAAGTTGAAGTTTGGGACTTTGTGAGATCTGGGCTAATTAGTGGGAGGGTAAATGTGTTAGTACAGAAAGTAAAAGAGCTGCAAATGTCACTCAAAACTCCCACGACAAATAAGGAATGAATTTTAAGGGAACAGTTCAGAGTTCCAAGGTCTTACAATCAAACTTTTAAGACAGACAAGACAGGAATAGAAGAGAGAGCAAAATTTATTTCCCATCTGTTTTGGAAATGAATAAAGTGGTAGACAGCTGAGAGCTTCCTTAAGTTGCACTTCATATTTTTCTGGAGTTGGAGATTGTGGGAAAATGAGAGTTAGAAATTGAGCAGCTGCTAATGTTGACGAATGGCCTTTTGTCATGATCATCACATTATACCCTATTGAGAGGTCTCATGTTAGAAAAAGTGAGGGGTGAAAATGGCATTGCATGTTATAGAGCAGTCTTTCTGTTGTCCCCAAGCAAGTGGACATATCTTGTGCAATGTGTGGCTTGAGAATGGAGCACCTTCAGCTGCCGGAGCTTCCCAGGTCAGTGACCACGCAGCTGGTTCCAGCCAAGCACAGGGGCACAGTTCCAGACTACGACTGACCTGAGCTCCAGACTTTGAAGAATCTTTATGGTTCTAACTGAAGTGTGGAGGCCAACCACTGTGGTGTCAGAGGTAGAAGCAGATCCTGGAACTTGTGTGATGCTGTGTTCTGCTGTGGATGGAGCTCTGTCGTTTAGAGTTCAGGTGTGCATACGTGCACTGTAGTCAGCACAGTGTGCAATAGCAATAGTGTTCTTCTGTAGCTTTTTTTTAAGTATCTCAAAGTAGTAAAAGTTATGTTGCTCAAGTCTCTCTCCCACCACAGTAAATCCTCTCCCCGTTTGACAGATGGGGCATTTTGTTGAACAAAGATAAAATGGTTTTCACATTCTGCAGCACCTGGGCAGCAGATACGGCAGAAGAATACTGACTCTGTGCTTCACTGCCACACTCTGTTCTGTACTCTGCCCTCTGCTAAGCAATAGAACCTCCCGTGATTTCTGAGGTGAAGTTGTTTTCTAGTAAACTTTCTCAGCTTAAACTGGTCAAAAGAAAAAGAGGACTGGTGCAGAAGAGAAGGTGACTACAGCAATAAGTTAAGCTGTGGGGCTCATGGAGGGAAGATCTTCAAATCTTTCTTTCCTGTAACGGCATGTTCTTGTACTTCAGCAACAGGATATTTGAGAAATGGTCTAAAGCAAAAAACTCCAGCTGCTCTCTCCTAGGCAGAGGAATGCTCCAGAAATACAGCCGGTGGGTGGCCCAGATTCTGTCACTCGCGATACTGATGTTTTCAAGCAAGCAGGCTGTGGCTAGCACCTACTGTGGTGACTCATGTATTGCTAGGTATAGAAAGACACCGCAAAAGACAAGCAGCAGTCTCTAGACCTTGGGGGTTCAGGGAGAACTGGTAGGAGCAGCACAAGCTGTCATTTGGCTCCGAGTGGGAACAATTGTGTTTTCTGAAAGCTGGTCTTAGTTTTATAGAGAGAGAGTTCCTGTTGGGAATGAATGAATGCCATTTGCATGCTACTTTACCCTGGCCATCAACAGCCCATGGTTATTTGAAGTCTATAAATAAAATAGGACAAAAGCAGCCACCTGCATGGAGTCTGTAAGTGCTTTTGGGAAGGAGAGGACTTTGTCCTCAAGGCAGACAGACCTAACATCAGTATTCATCACCCCATCCCTGCTCCCAAAGCCTTTGAGTCAAATCATCCTCAGATTCCCTGACATAGTTCCAAGAGAGTTCTTGAAATCAGGGGCTTTAGATTTAGAGAGACTGAGATTACATCAGGGGCAGACCTAGCTGTTGTTTTGAACCCAGTTCTGAACGGCTTCCAGCAGTTTGTCATCTCCCTTCCTGGGCATACAACAAAGGACATCAAATCCCATGGCCCAAGGAGCTGATTAATTCAAAGGCAGAACCTGAAGCTCAGGTGTAGGATAGGTAACTGTCAGCACAAACCCTTTAACAGATACAGTTCATCATAGAATCATTAAGGTTGGAAAAGACCTCAAGGATCAAGTCCAACCATCAACCCATGTACACACACATGCACACACTTCAAAACAGCTGTCTCTACACAAAACTACATGCAGCCATAATGCTAATGTTGCCCAAATAGAAGCAAGGACATAGCTGTGAACGATCACACACCAGCGCACGCAGCCCTGTGTGAACACGTACCTGGTTCCAGGCTCACAGTCCACATCCTCATTTGCTTTCCGCAAAGCCACCTCCAGCACACAAATAACCAAATCTCAAGCTGACACTCAAACATGTGTGTTCTTGTCAACAAAAATACTTCCACAAATAAACTCTATGGGCACATTCACATATTGCAATAAAAAGTGCTCTTCAGCATATTTACATATGCAAAATCTCCCTGCTTGCAGGAACAAAAACCACACAAGCAGCCGTACATACACACACACACACAGAAAGACACGGATCGCTCAGCAGCTATAGTGTTTATGCTGGCAGGAGAATGTCAGTCACTGAGCAGCCTGCCTCCAAACAGATGTTTGATTGTTTTTGGGTTGCGGTTTAATTGTTGGATAGTGTTCCAGCACTCAGAGGGGATCGAAAATACTCCAGGTCTGCAGCTGCAGCAAATGCCAGCCTTAAAACAAGGCGGATTCTGAAATCATTGCTCGGGGGGAAACTGCTTGCACAGGAAACCTTAGCCAAGCTCTGCATTAATACTTCTTTGAAGTCAGAAAATTAATCTCTGCCATTTAAAAAAGTTCTGTTTTTTCAGGGCCTTTTGTAAGTTTATCTAAGACAAGCCAATTCCTTCTGGGCAACTGTGACAGTTTATTGACTTGCCCAGGCTTAGAGACTTTATTGGGTCTCTCTTCGTTTTCCAGAAAATCTTTCCTGGATTCTGTCCTGCACTCCAAGGCTCCTGGTGGAAGTGAGAAGCAACTGATTAGTCAGTCTCTTAGTTGCTAGTTAGTTTTTATTTCTTTAAAAGACTTATTCAAAATAATTGACCTTTGTCAAGAATGAGTATTGCCAACTGCATCTCTGCTTCTTCAGGCAGGTTGCATTATCTGGATGTGCAGAGGAAAGGTGGAGGCCAAAGCCCAGAAACCAGCTTTCCTGGTTTTATCTGGCATTAAACAGTACGTACAGAGGATGGATAGTAAATTATTCCTTTGGTTCTCTAAACTAGTCCTAGAATGTGCACAGAAAAAAAAATATCCTGAATAGACAGCCAAGAAAAGAGCAAAGAGCTTCTGTGCAGGGTCTGTCTCATTCCCAAAAATCCACATGGATTCTGTTACTGTCCAATGCAGTGGTACCTTGACAAGTCCAAACTCAAAAGCTGTAGATTTAATAGGTGTCAGAAGCAAGGACTGGAGCAACAAACTAATTTAATGGCCCATCAGAGCAAAATATGACATCATGGAAGGTGCTTGGTCAGCCCTAGGTTAGGTAAGCCTCCGCACAGCTGTCTCAACTAGATTCTCCATTGCAGACTTCCTCAGCTCTGAATTTTGGGCCCTGTATGGTGTTTTTTTTACTGACATTTTTCCATTTCCATTCCCCTCCTTCCCTTGGAAAAAAAGAACTGCTATAATTCCAATATTTGTTCCAGTTTCTGTAAACTAACACTCCTACTGGACTGACCTGTCCAGATGGTGCTCCTTTGAGCTCATACATACTAGTCAGGAAAGCAAGGAATTTGAAGCTTAAACCCATTAAAAATCTGTATGGTACAGTTTCAGGGACTGCATTGTGGAGAACAGAACCCCTAATGCAGTATTAACTTGAACAAAAAAGAAGTTTTGGTTCAGGTAATGTTGGATGGGTTTTGGTCCAAGCCCAGTTCTACTCCTGTTACACGAACACTGCCGACTTGATCAATGCTGGGGGTTGCTCCAGTCAAACCAAAACTCTCTCAGCCTGCACTAAAAGAAAAGGCACTTGGGCAAACAGCTCTCATACACCCCAGCTGGCTGCGGTGAGATTCAAAGTACACGTGTGTGTACTGGTAACAGTGGCTTACACTTACTTCAGCCCATGACGAAGCTCTTTAATAAGAGCAATTATCTATGTAGGGAGGTGCAACTGCCAAAGAAAGATCCAAAGTAACAAAGGTGTAAAACCAAACACAACAAAGCTGTCAAGTTCTCTTAGCAGCCTTACTGGAAAACTCATGTAACACAGAGATGGAAAGGCAGAGGAAAGATCGTGGGTAACCAGGCAGAGTCAGTTATCTGCATGCAACAACACTTACTGCAAGCTTCATCAAAAATCTGAATCAAAAAGCTTTCCTATTCTGCAGGACAGCCCAGAACTACAATCCATGAAGCCAGTTTCACAAGTATTTTTAAATTTACCCTTAACAGTTTAATGGTGCCAAAACCCAGCAACAGCTAGAACTCAAAATGGAACATTCCTGGCGTAAGAAGAGTAATTTATTATCTACTTAGTACATTTTCTGAGAGATGATTTCAAAACAAAAATGAGCAGTGGAGGAAAGGCTAATCCTGCTGCCTTGTCCCTCCTCCTGGGCAGAATGGAATGATTCGCTGATCTAGGACTCCAGCAGAACAGTCAAGGGGGTCTCAGCCCTGTTAGGAGTATATTTTGTAGAATTATTATCACTTCATCCGTGGCTGTTCAGCCAGGCAGTGTCCAAATGCTGTGTGATAAAAGCCCAGTACCCGGGTAGCTAGGTGGGTAGATGAGTGCTGAATGGTCCACTAAGGTGGAGCTTCCCTTCTCCTGCTCTTCCAGACAGAACTAGGTGGAAGGAGCCTGCTAATGCTCAGCCCAATCTGTGTTCAGAAGCTTCTGGAGGTTTTCATTGCATCACCTGTAGCAAGCTTTTAAAGCCTGTCTAATTAGGAAAAAAGTTGAAGGAGTTAGTACAGTTTGCCTAATTTACTTCTGTTCCACCTCTTGAAGTGAGCTGAAGCTGCTAAACCATGATCCTAACGTCGTTCAAGTGTTGGCTTTTGTTTAGTTAAACAAGTTCAACTGAGCTATAATTTTTGAAAAAAACCCACCTTTTTCCTAGTCTAGACAAAACCTGAGAGCTTTAAAAACCAAGCACGAAAGAACCAAGTTAAGACAGGACCGAGTCAAGGCAGGACAGCTATGATGCAGACAGAACTGCCGTTCTTCCAGCTGCCTTCCTTACAGCATGCCTTAAGAATAATAACGAAGAAAAGTCAAACAACTTGTGTGAGAACTCTGCTCTGCCTTTTCATGTGGCTGATTGTTTTGCTAAGACAATCTTTGAAAGGAAAGGAAAAATAGGAACCGGATTCTTTCCTGTACCAACTCTCTACAGGTAGTTTTCCAGGAGCTTGTATGTTTTTAAAACAATTGCTTCTAATCCTAGGCTTGCTTTATGCTCTGAGAAGCCATTTCAAACATGATTCTTCACATAACCAAGATGTTTCTTCCCCCTCCCACTTTCTCCCTCCCTCCCCTCCGCTACCTAGTTCAGCCGTGCAGCACTGTTCTTGCAAAGTTTTCTTGAGGGAGTATCCTGCATCTTCCTGCCAAGCGATGCTCTGCTGTGGTAACACGATGGAGCATTAATGTGATCCGCCGTTCATGCCAAAGCCTCATCCAGAAGGGAGGTGTCGTGCATGTGCTGGCTGCGGGAGAGTTCAGGGAGGGGAAGAGCTGAATAATTTATGCCTTTTGCTTTGCAGCCCTATCCGAGGCCCTTTTAATTCTTTCCTGTTTGTTTTTCTCCCTCCTGTGGCAGCATTTAGTCATCTCCTCACAGTGTGTCTTTGGGAAGGGAAGGGCAAATGGAGTGTTTTCCAGGAAGACATATCATTCTTCCCAAAGTCAGTTACACAAATCACAGCTTAAGCAGATCAAACTCATGAGCCTGGGCTGCTGAGAATGCTGCTTACAGCAAATGCTGCTGTAGGGCAAGGGGTAAAGTCAGAGCTAATATCTCAGATGTTTTTCAGAAAATACAGTGTCAGCACATACAAGTCTTTACTCCTTTGAGATGTATTTCCTTCATTTTATTTGAATTTGACTAGCGACAAAGTAGTAATGCACAGAAATTTGGAGAACTGGATCTAAACTGTGAAGAAAGGAGTAGGCATGAAGTAAACTTGGAACAGACTAGTAATTAATGCAGGCATTCATCCTGTCTTTAGAAAAATCCCAGCCACCCAGGCAGGGGTGCTATGTGCCGTTCTTACTGCCGTGACTTCTGCCAATAATATTAGGTCATATCCCTAATGCAATGTAGGGTTCGATCCTGCTTCTACTGATATAAAGATTCCCCTGGATATTTTAGTGTCAGGCACAGATTGTGCTGGGATCCGGTTTCCAGTCACTTTTCTCCAACGCTTCGTATGCCGCCCATGCCAGATCACCCAGTGCACCTCGCACCCATGATGGTTCAGAATTCTTTAAAGCCACGTAAGTAAAACACAGTCTTTAGGGAAGACTAGTAAAACATTTTTAAAAAAATAAACAAGAAAGCTTTTCACTGATCTAAGATATAATTAATTGTGTTTGCGTTGATACAAACATTGTCAGATTTAAATGAATATAAATGGTTTTTCAAAACTAAAGGAAAGGATTCTTTTTTAAAGAGCATAGTCTGCTCTAATGGGATCTAATAATTCTTAATAGTTCTCCATAAAAGTAATAGTGTACTTAACTCTCCACTTGGCAATAATCTGGGGCAGAAAAAAGTGCATTTTAAAAATGGGAACAGCTCAAGGCTGCATGTTCCCAGCCAGCAACGACAAGCTGAAACAATACAAGGAATCCAGATAATGAAGCACATATGTCTTTCCAGTACCATGTGAGTCAACAGCTTCTTCATTTACGCAATCAAAGGGGGAAAACAGTCCCCCACTAATCCCAGCACCTGAGGTGAAGGGGTGAGGATTGCAGAACTAAAGAAGCCCTCCTATCAACGTTGACTAAGATTTACAAAAGTGAACTCACTTTGTGCTTTGATTCCTTTTCTCTTTTTCCTTTCCCTCTCTTTCTTCCTGGTATGTATGTTTTCAAACCTGGGGACTCTGGGAAAGCAGATGAAAGCCAGCCCTGGAGGTTTATATAAACGAAATGAGGCACATGGCAAGATGCCTGGCATGAAACATAGGGCCCGATTCATAAAACAGTTCAAAAGCGTATCTATAAAGTTTAAAATGGGGGGATCTCTTGGCCACAGATTGTAGCAGTTTCTCAGTCAAGCGCAGGCTGCTCTGCCACTGAAAGAAGCCCTCGAGGCTTCTCTTTAGAAGGCAAATGTCACATTTTACACAGCTGGAAACTGAGGCCTAAGTGACAGTGTTCTAATATGTGCCTAGGAAACAGAAGGAACCTGTGTCGGTGGTTCTGTCAATCCTTTGAAGTCCCTCAAGGTCATTTGTACTGACAGCGCCGGCTCTAGGGCTCAGACCTCACGGCTCCTTCCACCTATAGGCGCTGGAGTGTGATATACGGCACTGGGGTAAAGGTTTGATCTTTGCCCACTGTTCCAAGCGGCTGTAACTGCGTTTTCATTTCCTAGCTGCCTGCCACACTACACGATACCTTTTTTAACCCTGGATATAGAGGGGAGGGGTAAAAGCAAAAAAAAAAAAGAGGAAAAAAAAACTATTTCTTTTCAGGATGTACTTGAATGAAAACCAGCACAATTTCCCTGTTGAGTTTTAAAGTCATCTTTCATTTGTAATCAACTCAAACACTCCTGAATCTACTAGTCTAAAACAAAAGACTGGCAACTTGTGGTTGTATTTTTAGGAAAATGAATTCTATTTCAATTCAGAGTGATTTTTTTTTTTTTTTTCATAATGGGAGTAAGAAATCCCCCCAGAGTGACTAATAGCAGATCCCATTAACTGCAGAGGCCAAAGGGGAAATTGACAAGTGAATGATTTGGCCATGAAATGAGGTGAACTAATTTGCAGAGGAATGAGTATTTCTGAGCATCTGGTGGCTGGCCCGCCTGCGATAGCATGGATAAACTGCACGCAGAAAGGAGTATTTGGCTTGCTTGATATTAGACAAGAACTGGCCCCAGAGCTCTCTAGTGATCTGGAGCTTACAGAAATTCTCTGCATTACCAAAGATTTTATTTTTTTAGCTAAACTCTTCTTTCCTACCCAAATGTGTTCATAGCTCGGTTCAAAGTAGCAGTGAACAAAGACTATTTAGGCACGCGGTCACAGATGTTTCCCCCGTTTGTGTGATCTGCGTGAAGCAGATATTATTCCATGCCATGTTATCTCAGAGATTAATGATGGACAAGTTTCAAAAGGTTTGAAACTTGCAAATAATTGATTTGGAGGAACTCCCACAACAGTGAACCTTCTTTGGATCTTATCAAAACTCTCTGTACACAGTGGGTCTGGACTAACAGCCAAAGATGACTGAAACGGCAAAGGAAGCCCTCAAACCCTGCCAGAGCTGAAGGGATACGAGTTCGTCAAGGAACAAAGGGAAGGAAATCGCTTCTATGACTTCTATGGAGGGAAATACTTTCAGAGAATTACATTCTCTAGGAACATGTGCTCATTTTCCAGAATCAATTTGGTTCTGATTTAGTGAATCAAAAATTGCAATTTAATCTTTTAAACATTGTCATTTTGTTACCTGGAGTAGACTTGGATGACTACTCAGGTGAGTGACCTTACCAAAAAGCCAGGAACGGTCTCTTTTCTGTTGAGAAAACTAACGTTGGCTCTTTAACCAGTCCTTTGAAAGGGAGTACGTACAATACACCTGCCAAAGACCCTTTCCTACTGTCAGGGAATAAAACACGTTCGAAAGTAATAAAACCATGTGGAAAGTGAAGTTTACATGGTGAGAAGTACATGAAGAAGTGAATTGTGCATGATTCTTGCATATTTTTCAATCAGTAAGTGCTTTGCATCTTCATCAGGGAAGATGCTCTTTGAGTTTGTTTCCATGTCGGGCTCTGGCCGCAGAGCAGAGAGAACCAGTGAGTTCAGCAGTGCTCCCTCTATTTTTGCCTGTTGACAGATCCTGCTCTTGAAGCCTTCCAGAAGGGACCTTTCTCTCCAAAAGTGGGAAATTATTTCCCTCTGTTCTGTGGAAATATCTGACGGCCCTCCCCACTGCTGGTCTCCTCACCCCAACTAAAGGAGGTCCTCTGGGTATTCTGCGGGAACAGTCGGGGAGCACACACCTCAGTTCTGCGGAGCTGTACGACGCCTGAGCTGATGACACTCAACACAAGGAGCTGTTACGTGACGACTCAAGGACAAGTGGAGCGAGAGTTAGGGGTAACGTTGCTGAGTGGCTCCGTTTCTGTGGCCATCGCACAAGAGCTGGGGTTTGTAAGAACGAAGACACAACAACGTTGAGATTGTCAGTTGTGAACAAACTGAAGAGAACATTTCTTTCCACTTCTTCGCAGCTCTCCATACCCCCACCTATTATTTAGGGTACGTGCTGAATTCCACCGTGAAGACAAGGGCAGTTTCTCAAGTAACATCTGCACGTTCACCCTTTGTGCTCATGGGGATTATTCCTTCCAGAACTTCGAAGTAGATGTCTGGACTCAAGCAGGGGGGTAAAATTGTAACAGCAGAAGCTCTCCCAGAGGATCCTTTAGAGATGTCCCTTGAATTAACAAGGATGAGGACACAGAGCCTGCTAATTAGTTATACTGAAATGTTCTTCCTACGTATTTTTGTTTTTGCAAAAGCAATGGTGTGGAATTATGAGCTGTGTAGTTTTGTTTGCTAGAATCAGCTGCCTTCTTTCTGAAAGCATCTTGTGAGAGAAGGGTTGAAGAACATGAGAAATAACAGGCTTTACTCTGGGAGCGTTAATTGCTGTTTCTCATTTGTTGCTATTCTCCTGCTAAATCAGCTTGCATACATAAAATCATAAAATCCACAATTTTAAAAGTTGTTGCATTAACTTTTTGTTTTGTGGAGGTAGCTAAATGGCAAAAGACAGAATTCTGATTTAACTGTTGAAAGAGAGAAGCAAGGTCTTTAAGGAGAACTATCTTTTATAGACCAAAAATTATGATCAGAAGCAGTAGCCAAGTGATTGGGTAGAAGAGGATAGAGAACGGATCTGGGATTTGTATAAAACAGAAAAAAGGAGAGCCAGAGCAACTTCTCAAAGTGATGTAAACTGCAATAAACCTTTTGAGGCCCGGGAAGGTACTCCAAAATGGAGAAGAGAATGAAAACCCGTAGGATGTTTTATCTCAGCTGGTCAGTTCCATTCGTTATGAGGTACTGCTCTATCCTTGCCATCCATCAGCGAGCCTGGACTCCCACAGAGTCCGCTCGGATACAGGGGAAGAGCCGCTCCTCCCGACGGCCTCACTCCGTGTGCTCTTGGCAGCAGCACCCTTCAGGAAATTGTAACAGACCAGAGACATAACACAGACATTGCAAAGAGAACTGTTTACATTCCTGTAAAGAAAGCTGCAGCAGAAACTGTCAGGAGCACTGAATGAGACACTGCGTAGCTCCTACCTTCCCATTTGTGCTTCTCCATTTCCCGCGGCCAGCACGTGCTGTGTGGTGATGCTCAGGTGCCGTTCCAACATCCTGAGTGATGCCTTTGCACGGTCTGGACACGTTCCAGGCTCCACCGTTTTTACAGGGCTCAAATCAAGCTTTGGAGTTTAGGTTGGTATCTTCTAGAAATGGAGCCATCCAAACCAGGAGGAAAATTCCTGAGACAAAAGCTGCCTGAAGCTGTGTCTGACTGTCACCGGGCGAGTTTGCACCCTGTACTTTTCATACAGAGCAGGAGGTCTGTGTCAGCAGCTGTGTGCATCTCACAAGCCTGGTGGGGCTGCGTCTTAGGAAAGAGTGTGGGTTGTTATGTTTCTTATTTTATATCAAAGATTCTATTTTAAATGGGAAGGAGCACACGCTACAGAGAACTGTGAGGTTTCTCCTTGCTATTCTGTACACAAATATAACGGGCTGTTCAGCTTCAGGATTTTGCAGGGCCTGTGATTGCTTCAGAATCACCCTTGAAATATCGTGTTAGGAGCTGTGTTTCCAGGAGACAGATTTCTGGGCTACAAAGCACAGCACAGACAACTTTGAAAGAACGCTCATCCCGCAAGTATTTTACTTACACATCTCGAGTCTTGTGGGCCGTGGTTCTACATGTCACAGCTGCCTCAGCAGCTACAGCCAGCCATGAGGAGACTCTGTCCTGATGCCTGCACATCACAGATAATCAGAGTAAAAACTTTGAAGCACTGGAATTTAGTAGCTTATAACTTATAGACTGCACCAAGTCTGTAACCTTGTTGTACTTACATAAAGTAATTTCATTTTGATTGCCTATTGAATAAGTCTGATTATTCTTCAAGAGTCACTTTGGAATGGAGCCTGAAGGTACAATATAAAATAATTGAATTGAGTGTAAAGTCCCAGCTGGTAACCTTGTCAGTAATGTGAACAAAGATCTTGTATCTGTAATTCGGAGAGCTGTAGATGTGAATGTGAAGTGGATTCTACTAATATTTGCGAAATTTATCCCCTTCTTTCCCCCCACCAGTGTAACTTCTTACCAACAAGCTCATTTTAATCGAATTAACATACCAGCTGATGGCAGCACACTGGAATTAGAGCTCTATGGTTGGCTCAGATTTATTTCATGCTATATCACAGTATGAACTTGACGAATGATTTCCAGGAGACTAATTATCACATTATACTGAACTGCACCGTAACTCCAATAAGTGGAGCGACAGGATGCTTTTTTATCTTTTCTAAACTCTTTGTTGCAATTTTTGTGCTCCTTAGTGAAACTTTATAAAAGAGGAATCCTAGAGCTGTAGCTAAACACTCTTTAAGAAGTGACAAATATACTGCCACTGGGGTCCTGGAGTATAAAATCCAGACGCTCAGGACTTTCTGAAAGAGGATTTGAGTGTCCTGAGGACAACTTGTTTATTTCAAAGTGAAACCAAAGACTGAATCACCTGGATGCTAACTGTTATCCAGTATCTTCTCACAGTTTTACTTTGTGCATAAATGAATGAGAAATTTCTGTTGCAAATCCAAGCAGCTCCCTTTTCAAATTCTATTGTATTAATAACTGCAATACTTATCTCACAGAGGAAACCAAATACTGAGGAATTGAAATGTAATGCTCTTTGGGATATGAAAATCATGCACAGTTTGTTTTGTGTTGCTTAAGATCCGCATTCAGCTATAAATAAGTGTATCAATCTTTTTCCAAATTTAGGATGTACTTCTTTTTATTGCAGAGGCAGCTTCCCCCGTTAGACAAATCCAAACGTGGAAATCAACTTTTTGCAAGCACCAGGATAAATGGTATGTTACCATGGCATTTTGGATGCCTTCTTATTTACTAGGCTTTTTAGCCCTATGTTGCTAAGATGCGAGGCTGATGCACAAAACAATAGGCCATCCTAGTCTTCAGATAATAAGGTCAAAGTACAAAGTCAGTAGGATGTAATTTTCTGCAAATTGAATGTGTTCTAACTAGAAAGGTTTTATTTTTGAAATGCTATTTGAAGTATATGCTTTCTAATCAAAATAGGAGGCTAGTTCGTAATAAAATCTAATTCACTACTTTGGTTTAATAACTGGTAAATTTGCAAACTTGAAGCATGCTCAAACCACATGCGTGTGTGTGTCATTTGTACACGCCTGGGCACCTGCCATGAGCTGCAGCTAGTGACACCAACACCTTGATTTACGTCTCTGAGCAGCTATGTCTCATTCCACGAAACGCTGTAACGACATGGTGCCAACCATTCCATGATTCTGTGATGCTTCCCTCCTCTTTTGATAGCTCCCTTCTTACATCCCAGCTGGTGCTCCTTGGAGCTTTGCCTTTGGGAAGCTGCCATATATTCTTTGCAAATATGCCGCAGCTATTCCCTTTTCCTTCGACAAATGACTCGCATTAGCTTCTATTGTTGCTGCATGTCAGTGAGAATATAGTTTCCTCAGCTCACTAGCTGCTATTATTTTTCTCTAGCTATTTTCCACCAAGATGCATTTCCTCCCAAATGTTACGAAAATATATCTTTTTCATTTGCTTAGAGTTTGTAGAGCTTACATGAGCAATGGGAGTGGGTAAATGTCTGTGTGGTACCCCTCGATGCTGATCTACACTGCTCTGATTCTTATTTTATGAAAACATTTGCATTTTGGAGGAAAGATAATTTTGTAGAGTGTTTTGCTGGAACCTAGAAGCTCTTCAACTTCAGTATGGGCACATACTACCTCTAGTACTGTATCAGTCAGTAGCAGCAACGCAGCTTGTCTTTTTTATTTCACTCAGAGTAGGGGTAAGATATGATGGAAATAGAAGAGTTGCTCTTGAAAGACTTTCCCGCACTGAGATAGCAGGAACAGTGTGAAATCAGTAAATCAGGAGAGATTTCTGCCCTTCAGAGCCCCAAATTTTTTCACGTTGCTTCACAGTAAATCACTCCTTGTTGAACACTAGCCCTCGGAAGAAGATGTTGCAGCCAAACGTGGCCTTTGCCACGCTGCCCTGACCAGCGAGCACACGCAGCCTGCGTGTGGTACGTCAGCTCTGCTGCAGTTCACGCTGCATTGATAACTGGTGCTTGTGCTGTGAGTCACCGAACTTTCTGTTGTCGCAGCAGTATGTATATTTTTAGGCTGTGAAAAAAATAAGAAGAGCAAATATTTTATACAAATAGCACGATTTCAATTGTTGTCTTGAGTGTTTGACCATTGCATTGGTCAGGTAAGAGGCAGTTATTGCAGCGGAACACTAGGGATAAAGGAGAGCTACTGGTAATGTAGCAAAAACGATGCATTCTCTACTGAGATTAAGCAGGCACAAATTGGGAGGGAGGGAGATGGAGCGATTTTTCACATAACCATAATTGTGTGCTAATTATATCACGGAATGAAAGCAATTGCCCAATTATAAGACAATGTATCACTCTATCACAGGCAGCGCTTTGAAGGTTTATGTACTTTAAATTACTGTGACATTCCCAAGGCTCCTCTGTTTACACATTTGTCTCAACATCTTCTAGCAACAGCAGCACTATGACTGAAGCCATTAATTAATATATTCCCTGTGTCTTTGCAGGAGTTAGAGTCCTGTTCAGAATGAATTTACGCTGTTTTGTAAACTACTTTGATTTTCCTGATACACTACTAATGACCACCCTGGGTTTGATAACTGAGGGCAGATGAGGTAGATTTCTCCTCCACTCTCCTAGTGGACGTTACTATTACATTTTTGATACCCAGAATGAGCCAGAGGAAAATCTTGTCCAGTATATCTATTTTCTGTAAAACCACATAGGATTCAAGCCTTTATTTGCCATTAACCATCTGTTCATTAAATAGGCAACGAAAAGCTGTCCCCTGAGCACTGGGATTTTGATTCTTTTTAACCCTTATCGTGAAAAGACCCCATCCTTGTCTGTCACTTGAAGTACCTCCCACTGGTGCAGTCATGCTGTATCTGCTAATGCCCCGTTCCTATACACCAGCCTCTGCGCCCCAAAGCACAGAAACCAGTGAGGGCACAGCAGCACTGCTTCCTCCTGCGCTTTCATGCACCTTCTAGTAACTAACCATCCGACGAGCTACACCTTACTCTGCGAGGCATGGCAGCACGCCGAACGGGTCATCTAGTACCAGTTCCTCTGGGCTTTGGAAGAGGATGGGTCACTCCAGGGAGTGGTTGTCCCCAGAGCACCCAGATCTGTACCAGCAGCATTTGAAGAGACAGGATGTCTCAAGCAGAGGGGTGTGAGGGTTTTCCGCATGCTGTTGGTCAAAACCACATTGCCAAACCCCACACAGAAATCCGTAGGCTGTCAACATAGATCCTGGTGTGCTGGGAACCAGTTAATAAACCGGCTGCTGCATTCTATCCCAGCTTCAGTTCACAGAGGGATGTGCGGTGCAGCCCCAAGCGCAGCACACTGCAATATGCCTCGCTGTCAAAGTAAAAACTCGGGAGTGTTGACTTATTCAGCAGTTTCACACAAGGACAGGCTTGACAGGTGGCACCAGAATGTGAGGTCTGTTTCAGATTCTTTCATTAATTTTTTTGCAAACTTTAGTGGCTTTTGAAAGGAACCATATTGACAACACTAGAGGCTGCACTCTTCTATTTGTCTGTAAAACAGAAATGGGAAGGGACAGTGCAAGCTTACCTGTTTGCTGATTTTCCTGGCTGAAGCATTGCCTCTTCTCTGAGATGTTTTGTGGGAGTGAGAATGCAGTTGTCTCATTCATGCAGATATGTGTACGGAGCCGTGGAGGGTAAAATAACCTTTTCCACCTGGAAGTGTTTCAGTGAGATATCCTGGGGTGTGTGTCTTAGCACCAGCTGCCCTGCCAGGCAGCCAGGCACAGCCCAGATATTTTTTTCTTATAGGAACCCTTCACACACAGAGGTGGGCTGAGACTGAATGTAGTTATTTCACAACCAGCAGAGAGCACTGCTCATGATTGTTGGTAACTGGATACCAGCAACCCTTGCCCCTCTCTAAAGGGGACAGTGAAACAAACTGAGGCCTGATGATCACCTTGCTCCTGAACCAACTGCCCAAATGCTTCAAAATCGTTGCCGTTAGAGACTCCTGATTCGGTTAAGGACATCGAGATGCTCATCACAGGCTACAAAACTGGGTTAGGACATGAATGGAAGTCAGTCTTTGCTGACTGCAGAGATCACAGGAGAACTCTTCTCAGCTGTTACAGCCATTGCGTGTCCAGGGCTCACAGAAGTCAACTGCACCAGTTGAGAAGCTCCTGTGGAATTAAAGGGGTTTAGAATCAAGCCCTAATATGGATTACCAGAAAATGCAGAGGCAGCTTCGAAAGGGCCCGTTGACAGGACCAACATTTGTTCAAATTTCTGATATTATTTTCCAATTATTTTATTTGGTTAGAGGTTCATTAGGGGTTTCTGAGCTGTTTCCTCTTATTAAAATACAAAAGGAGGCTCAGACAATAATATCTAGCATCTTAATTGGGACTGCTTGTCAGCCATATGGCATCACTTTATTCCACTTTTTTTTTTCTTGTTTTATTTTTAAAGGTATTTGCCTGGGTTTATAGTTATTTATCTTGGCTGTTTATCAAAACCTGTTGGTATCTTGGCATTTTCGCCATTCTTTGTGAAATGAGTTTTGTGGATCTTGGTACAGTATTAAATTAACGGCTATCTGGATCACAAAAGTCACCACTCAAAGTGCTGGTAATTGGCACCTCAACATATATTCCCAGCAGAGGCCAAGGACCAGATAGTCCCAGAGATGGGATGACCATCTGCCTCTTCTTGGTGGTTCCTCATGGTTGACTGAGCAATATCAGGAAAGCTTGTCTGCTTTACCTTTTTTGGGGACAAGTCAAGGATTTCTCTACTACCCATCTGGTACCTGATCCTGGCATTATATTCTATATTATTTTTTAAGATAATTTGTCTTCCTCCTCCCTCTTCCCCCTGGCAAAGCATTTTAAACCCCCGCCGCTTTTATGTTTTAAGTGCCACCTTAGACACTGGAGACGAATGTGTGACTTGCTGTCCCCTGGGTTTTGCTTCCCCGGGTGATGCTGGTGGCTAGCCTGGTTCCCTGACACGGTGCAGCCTAGGTGTCTGGCATCTCCAAGTACCCAAGGGCTCGGTCTCTTCCTTTCCTGCGCTGTTCTGATATTAATGCTTTGGCACATAAAAAATGCCAACAGATGCCATCAAGTGTAAAGAGACAGGTGGTGTCAATGCGTCAGAGGAGGGACTTCCTCCAGAAAGATGGCACTTGCTGAGTTATGTAGGCTGCCCGTGCAAACCCCTACCCGTGTGCCATCCATCTCCTTGTGAGACAGTCCTAACGTCCTTGTGAGCCGGCACGCTGCCATTCGCAGCCCGGGAAGAGAAACCTGGTGGAGGTGCTTTGTAAAAACCAGATTTGACACGGCAGATTTGTAAGTGATGTTTCATGCTGCACCTGCGTGTCACGTAGAAGGCAGGGTGACACAGTAGACAGGGTGACAGTCTGCGAGCTCGCTAACAGTTTAGTCTTTGTCACTGCTGCGTGTGTTTGGAAAGCGGCGGCATCATCAGGCCACCGTCTGTAAAAAGTGCTGTGGCCAGATTTCATCAAGCCTTTGGGGTTTGTGTTCTGCAGCTGTGGGGACACTGTGTTATGGCAGAGAGATCAAATAAGCTCACTGAAGGCTTGATGCACACAAGTTTGCTGCTCTCCCACCATCTTTTTCACTCTTGCCATCATGCCAGAGGTTTTCTGTATTTCCTCTGACCTCTTCCATACTTTCCTTCATGTTTCCAGTCATATAACGACGAGATGAGCTATAAGCCCAGACCTTTTTTTTGGCATCAAAATCCTTCAACAGATAATAGGCTTAATTCTCTAATACGGGCAGACAGCTTAATGAAATGTCTCATCCCTAGACAATGAAAAAAATGTTTTGCCTGGTTTTTTTTGTTTTATATTACTACTGACCTTTTATATAACTCAGCATTATACCATCGTTCTCCTATGTTAGTTCAGGGGTCTGGAATCCAAGGTGGAAGGTTCGTTCTTTACAACTACTGAGCGCTTAAAGCTAAAGGGGGGGTTGCAGGAAATATAATTAAAGGCGGAACTTGCTTGCTGTAGCTTTTCAGGGAGATAAAGGGCACTCCTCCTCTCCAGAAGGTCTCTGTTTCTTTCCAGGGATGCTGTAATCTGTTGCTAAGGCAGTGGCTGTGCTGTAACACAGTGTTCTCTCTCTCATTGTGTTTGTGAGCAGGTGGAGCAGAGATGCTGGGTTTCTACATAAATAGCTATAGAACAAATGTACCAGAGGAAATGGGGCTGATCCACAACACGATTGACATGAAAATAAAAGATGTGAGAACATGCCATATCTGAATAGTAAATACACAAATGAAGGTGACTGCTGAGCACCTTCTCAGTGTGAGGCAGGCCAATTCATAGAGGATCAGACTAAACATCGGGAAATCATAATTTTATTCTTAGCTCTTCTGCTAACCTGATGAATGGTTTTAGCCAAGGTATTTTCTGATTCTGTGCTTCAGTTTTTCCACCCTTACAGAGGGTTGCTGACTCTTTGTAAAGACATATGAAAGCTGCTGTAGAAAAGTGCTGGTTGACATCTGGATTCTTCTGTCACAAGAATTTGGGGAAGCACTAGGAAGGGCTGTTGCTAAAGACAAGTTCAGAAGGACACTAGGAAAAGAGAAAAGTATACACCAAAGAAAAATTATTCAGTGGGGAGGCTGATTGTATTCTTGTTTTGTATAATTTTACAAGGCCAAAGAAGTGGAATCCAAACCCTCTCAAGTGCATTTACATCATGTACTGTGTCTGCAGACGTCGTTACCTTGACATTAATGTATAACCATTCACAGTGCTGGCGTGAGCACAGCACGTTTTGCCATGTATCAGACACATTGCAATGCAGAGGAAAACAAAGGCAGATGAAGTGAGAAGTGGGAGTCATGAATCATTTAAAAAGAAATAGCACACACAGAGCCCACTGTAAAAAGAACGACAGCGTCACCGTTGGGAGTGCTGCCAGCCGGTGAGAGCACAGCCACCACGGCTCGGGGCCGGGGAGAAGGAAGGCGCGTGCTTTCCAAAGCTGAGACAGGCACCTTCGTTCATTAACCATCCTCATAACGAGCAATTAGGACCTCTGTAACATACTCAGTTAATTTCCACCTGCACCCCTCGCAGATGCTGGGTCTGTATGGGCACCCTGGCCCGTGCACACGCAGCCTGGTGACCTGGGCTGGGGCCACCCACAGTGCTCCCAGGAGGTGGGGGAATCCTCTTTTCTTAATGTTTTGTTTCTACTTTGCATATTCTCTGGAAGCCTGATTCTTGCTTCACTCTCATGAGTTTTACGCTGCTGTGCCTCCGGTGATTTACGCGGTTGCAGCCATCGTTGTGAAAGGGGAACAGACTGTCGAAGACACGGCGACAGGTAACACCGTTGTATGCACAGCTCCGAAACTCTTCTTTGGGCCCCAAGCGCACTCAGAGCCTCTGCCCAGTCATTTAATGATTGTAATGAGTGAAAAGGTAAATTGGTAAAAGATCATTTAAAAGAACCTGACTTGAGTCATCAGAGAGGGCCCTTATCTCACAGACGAAAGCCTGGGGGAACTCTCAGGCTCAGGTCTTTCATTTTCAGTAAATAAAACAACTGTCTATCTTGCTTTTGGTTTTAATCCCATTTTAAAACAATTTACTTTCTTTTATGAGCGATGACCATAAGTTTCAGCAAAAAAACATGCTGAGTTTTGCAGAGTTTGTATAGTTAAAATAAGATTACTTGCTGAATTCATAGGTTAAGTGTTGGGTTTTATTTGAAGTGAAAGAAAAAAAGCAGGTTAGGTTACTAAAATGATCCAGTTTCCTTGACATACTGTCGAAGCAAATAGAAAAAAATCAAGTCACAAATGCAAAAAAAAAAAAAAAAACAAACAAAAAAAAAAAAAAAAAAAAAAAAAAAAAAAAAAAACCAACCCAAAAAAACCCAACTGCCAAGACAACATTTTTAACACTTACACCAGACAAACTGTTGGGTTTCAAACTGGCAAACAGTCTGTTATGACAGTCCTTTGATGGAGCAATTCATAGAAAGAGAACTATCAGGAAAACTCCGCTCTAAGCAAGTGGGGCTTGTAATCAAGAAGATGATGCCACTGAAATCTAGATCAAAAAAGAGTCACAGAAATAAAAGACTTGATTCCACAGTGAAGTTTGTGTGGGCAGAACCAATTGCAGGGTAGAATCCTACAGGTAGCTGTGGTGATGGAAAACAGCACGGAGCCGCCTGTGTGCCGTCAGTTACACATTTTATTGGCTCCTGGCTGATATGGTTTAGCTCTGCGCAACCTCCAGTTTTCCTGACAACGGGGGGAGTACAGTCATTTTAAGCAGCTTTGGTTTTCTACCAAAAGATCCATCCTGCATTCTAGAACCCAGAGGACTTATTTGGGTTGCCCTCAATAGACGCTTAATTTAAAGCAGCCCAAAGTAACAAGCCTCACACAGAACTGCTGAAGGCTTCTGCTGCTTCTTGGTGCTCCTGCTGTATGTCCTCACTTGTGAGAGTCAGTGGCTTCGTTCCTGAGCCTGTGTACGAAGGACTCTGTAGTGCAGGAGTTGGGGGAAGAATCCTGTCACCCATCGCTTTCCCTTTGCTTAAAATACCAGCAGGTATTTCAGGATTTGGGCTTTTTCTAAGTTCAGTATTGCCAATCTTATATTAATAAAGGCATAAGCCTGTACTTCAAAATCATGAGTGGCATAATTATGACTTTAAAAATAGAACACTTTTTCATAAAGGCTGAGGTATTCAGATGACATTCAAGCAGCTGCATCTTCAGGAGAAATAGCACATATTATGGTATTGCTAATAAAATTGCAAGTACTGGCAACACAGTACTTCATGTAATCACAGTCTTCAGAATTTGTAATCGCTACTTGAGTTACTCTGCACTGACACATCACGTTGTGTGTTAGTACATCTGACACAGAGTCTCGTTTGTCACCTGGTGGCCACCTAGTGATCAGGACCCTAGGCTTCAGTTTGGATCTGGCTTTTCTTTGTCATGGGCGTAGTGGGAGGTCTGTCTTGGTTCTTCAGTGAGATCAGGGTTATGGACAGTGTGCCCCATCTCCCACCACACTGCCTGCGAGGGCATGGAGAAACTTCCCCAAATTGCCCCAAATCGTACTTCACAGCCTCAGCTTCAAAGCAGGAGTACCAGCACTGCCTCATATCACAGAAACGTTCAGAAAATTAGACTTGGAAGCACTTTGAGATCTGATCAGAAGCACTACAGAGTGCTGTTCATTGTGGTTGATTTGCTCTTTGCCGGGCTGTCCACAGTCCTTACAGGAGCTTCTCTGGTACAACGAGGACTAAAGGGGTGTCTTCCTATGGCTTGTTGTGATCGTCAACACGAAATTCACTCACCAGGTACTTCCAGCAAAGTGTGCGTAAAATTAACCGTCAGAGCAACAAATATTCAACAAGTAGACATACTGGAACCAAAGACTATAGTCGTGGCTTTTTCTTAATGAGTGACAGGTGCTCGTGCTCACGTGCCTTTCTCACAACCCTCCTTTTCATTCACGGAGGTTGATTCACAAAATCGTGCACTGTTTGTGTAATCAAAAAAAGTGGTTTAAGAAAAAAGAATTTTCCCAGTTCCTGTTGGGCTCTACTTTTCTCTTTAAACTTTTTTTGTTGCTGAACAGCAGCAAGGCTGCTTAAACTTTAAATCACTTAAATGGATGTGTTACACCTACAGCTGAATGAATAATTCAGTTCCTAGTCACTGTCTGAATCTGATAGGAGGAAAAGGGGAGGGTCCCTCCGGGTCTGAATGTGTGAGCAGAGGGGGAAGGGGAAGGCTAATTAATTACACATTTACAGTGGGGAATTCTCTAAAAAAATCCACTAAAGTGCTGGGTTTTTGTTACATATTGCTGATCACAGCTGAGAGCATAATACCAAGAAAACCATATTCTTGAAAACTTAACTCTTTGAGGGCTGCTCACAGCAGATTGAAATGAAGAATAAAACCCCAATCCCAAACACCAGAGTTATGTTTCGTTAGATAAATGCTTCGATTAAAGAATGATTCATCACCTGCTGATGTCAGATTCATTACTGATGCAATTGCAATGTGAATTTCTTTTCTTCTCCATGTTATTTTCAGAGGTTTTCTTTCTGAAAGCAGTGCTGAGCTGGCTGCATCTCCTGGAGCGTTAAGGCAACATGGTAGTATTACCATTGACACCAGGGATGCAAATTATTTTTCTCTTGGCAGAAGAAAGATTTTTGCTGCCAAGAGAACTATCTCTAGATTAAGCTTTTTTTAAATCCTGTAAACTATTTTGGTAGCAGCAAATTGCTGTTACTCGGTGGTACGTGATCTCTGACTATTTTTAATGCCCTGTGACAGAACTGCAAGACACTTCCAGTGCACATGTACGGTCATTTTCTGAAGGACCTGGGGCCCCTTTTACAGCCAGACCGTTTCCATTCTCCGCACAACAAGAACTGCAGTTGGAATTGATTTTTTCAAATAGCTCTGGAATTATCTCTTCTAACAAAAAACTACCAATTCAGAAGCAATTTTTAATGACTGCTTTTGTTTCATATTCCCATGTGGGTTTATTATTCTTTGTAATTTTCTTCTCTAAAAATTGAGCAGACTTTGATCCTCCACTGCTCTGCATCTTTAGGAAAGCGATGTGCTTTCTAAAAACCTGCTTTATTTCGTTCCAAAGTTGGTCATGGCATAGTATGTGTTTGGGAAGATGGTGATTATTGAATATTTGTGCGTTTTGAGGCATTCCTAGATCCAGCAGGCAAAACCAGTTGGAAATTTACTGCCTTAGGTCTGCTTCCTTGACACCGTCAGCTGCCGTATCTCATCTCCACAGACAGTTCCAGGCAGGGCAGCCACCTTACAAGGGTGTGGGCTGCTACACTTGATCCCGAGTACGAAGATGTCTCCATTTATCATGGCCCTACACTTAATTGTCCATCTTTTCATCCTCAGTTACCAGTTGCATAATAAATCCAGTAAAACTGGTGAATGAGAAATTCTGGTTTGGCGGCACGTAACACAGATGTTTAACACCTGTCTCCGTCTTCTGCTTTGGACTCTTTCTGGAACACTGAAGAAAATTATTCCACCCTCTGACTTGCTTTACCCATCTGTAAAGTGGAGTCAGTAGCTTTTATTGAATTCTGTTTCCTTGTTTTTAATTATCCGATGCGATAGGATGCTGCTCTGCTGCAGTACAAAGTAATCAAAGTTGAGGCTAATTATGAACTGGAGAGCCACATCTGTGAACTGAATTACAGGGTAGGGGTCTCTTTTGTTTCTCACATGCAATCTTTGCTCATTTAAATAAGCATCTAAAAACTGGGAGAAAGTAGCTGTTTGCTTAAGGAAAATCTGGAGGAAATCTGGACTCTTCCTGGTACTGCCACAGACTCTGTGATCCTGGGCAAATCCGTGTGGGTAATCTCCCTCCTGGCTGTTCTAACTCAAACAGTCTAGTTTCCAGTAGTGTCAGCTGAGAGTTTAGGAGATGCTGTAACATAAAAGTTTATAAGAATATCCAGAGTAATTTAGTTCTGGATTAAAATGCATCTGGCAGGAGAGACGGGCAATACTCTTCAGTACAGACAGTGAATGCATTCTTCCTCCCAGCTATTCCTGTCCACACCTATTATATCAGAACGACTGGACGTGATCCTGCCTCGCTGAGTCGCAGCTTCCACAATGAGGTCACCTGCAGCCTGGAAGTACAGCTGGTTCCCTTGCCTTCATTTTTAATTCATAGGATTGTTGTGGGTGTTGGGGTTTTTTTCTGCTGTTTATTCTGCAAGCCCCTTTTGGGCACATTGATGCCTCCAGCAAGCTTTGTGTGCCAGGGAATTATGGGTCCAGAGATTCTGCAAATCTGCATCCCAGCCAAAGCTTTTGAAAGCTGCTGCTTTTGAATGCCATGCGTTTGGCTCGCGCCCTCCTTTCCTCTCTGTCTGTCTCTCTCTCACTCTCTTCCTCCTTTTCCCCTCTCCTCCCTCCCTTCCCTCCTCTTTCTCTCCCCCTCTCTCCCTTTTACTCCTCTTTCTTCCCACTTCTCCTTTCCCCTTCTCTCTCCCCCCCTTTCCCCTCTCCCTTTCCCTTCCTTTTTCCCTCTGTCTCACCTACTGATCCCCTCAGTGATGGAAGTGTTGGTGCTGCACGGTGCACAGCTAGGCTGGGAGGAGTGAAAGGTGCTCTCACTTCACGGGAGATGCACTGGAAGCCTTTCTGTGTAGGGATTAAGGCTCTTCACTGCAGTCTGTGTGTGGCCTGATGTCTAAGATGGCATGTGCTCTATAGGTTCCCACCTGAGCCCCCCAGTATGTCAGGCAGCTTGAGGGGGTTCTGCCGCTCAGCCCCTCCATCACAGCCCTGTGCTGTCTGTCTCGTTGCTCCAGCAGGAGGGATAACATCCTTTCCCTCCTAGTTCTTTTTTTTCCTGACTCTCTATTTTATTTTTAAGTATTAAAGCTCTCTGGGTTTCCCTGGTAAATCAGCGTGTGTGTGAAGTGCTGGTTACTTGTAGCTGGAGGCTGTGTTCCCCCTCTGATGGACTGCAAAGCGTTTTTTCTAAAACCGTCTCTTCTTTCCATCACTCCTCCTGTCCCTCCTCCCCCGCCCCAGCCTCAGCAAGCTCAGCTGCACATAATGACATCCAATCTGTTCAGGAAAAGAAAAAAACAGGAGGGGGAGAATATTTCCCTTTGATTTATACAGAAGCTGAGTTGGCAGAGAGCTCAGCTCAGGGGTGGGTGGAAGGGGAACCAAAAAGCAAATTTGTGATGCATGGGCATACTCTCCCTGGGGTGGTGCCAGCCAGCACAGCAGCCAAAGCCGCGGAGAAGCTTTGCAGGTTTCATGTGTGCGCCCAAGGCATCCTCCCTCCCAACGTATTACTATCGCCATGCAAACACACACCCACAGTCTGGGGTTAATTTAATTTTAAAATGACATTAGAGGTAACACAGGCCGGCTCATTAGCACTAGACAAAACACACAGATCCCTGTGTAAAGACAGGCTCAGGAAGAGGGAGAGGTCAGCAGCCAGGTTCCAGCAGTCATCCTCTGAGCCGGGGTCAGTTCATACATGGGAAGGACGTGGCTGGGTTCGGAGTGAAAGGCCAGTGAAAATAAAGGAAAGAGAATCTTGTGCTGCCGTTCAGGCGTTGGAGTGGGATCTTCTGGCAAAAATCATACTGTCAGGTCAATGAAGCCATAGTGATGTATATCACTTCATAGAGGGTGTTCCCTGGCATTTTCTACCCACATTTTTCATTCATGTAAGCCAACACAGAAAAGGAAATCAAGAGGGGCCCTAGTTTTCTATGTCATTGCTTTGGGAGTGATTCTGAGTGGAAAGGACAGCACGAGGCAGATGCAGGCTATGTGCCCGGTCCCACCAAGCCCTAATCAAGCACGCAGAATCTCCTGGCTCCGTTCTGAGCTACCACACGATTCTTCTGAAACACTTCAGCTCTGGTCTGTTCTATCCTTATTACTCCATTTAAAATCTGCCTTAAACTCACACACACTGAACTTTATTGGTGCACACAGATTCCGACCTGCAGCGGTCCTGCACCCCCACACTTGTATGCAGAGGCTGCTGGGTTTGCATCCCAGATCCAGCCATCTGCTTTTCCAGTATTCGAGCCCCTTCCTGGCCTTCCCATTGACCTAACTCTTGTGGCCCAGCTATTTTCACCCTTCATCCCAGGCTGGAGTGTTTCCTGCTGTTCTAGACCTTAGGCCTGTTTTGATCCAAACCCGTTATTTCTGTTCCAGGCAGTATTGTTATGTGACAGTTAGCTACCAGGACCAAACCACAGAATCACAGGTGCCTCCAGAACAGAATTATTCCAGTCGAGTGGATAAACTGGTATCTGTGCACCATGGCATCACAACACTGGATGTATGTCGTGGACAGAACAGAAGAAACGTAACAAACACAGGAATGATTTGCCATTCCTAAGTCTAGAGAAAGTGATACTGGCTTGTCAGTTAAGTTTTGCAGTAAGGAAGGATGTGTGGTACAGGGAACAGAAAGCACTGCAGACCCCAATAGGAATGATAATGGGGCCTGTTTCATGGGGCAGTGTACATCGATTCTGATTGATTGATTGAATACAGTCCAGGTAAAGTGGTAATTCAGCCTAGTCTAGGGGCCGTGGGGAGCGATAAACACTGGTGAGTGAACTGGATGCTGACAGCAGAATCCAGATTGCCATAGAAATTAACTGTGTGTGTCTGTTGTTATTAGAGGTTTAACCAGATGACCTGACAGTAATTAATGGCGAGCTAAATTGAGAAGGTCTGTCTCCCTTTGGAGGACCAGCCCTGAAACCCAGCTCTGCTCGCCCAGCGTACACATGCTCTGCACAAGAGGGAGCATTGGCACTCGCTGCATGTGACACCCAAACTGGTGTGAGAACCTGGTGGATGTGACTTCCCGTCTGCCCAGAGGCGGTCTCCAGGGAAAGAGCAGGAATGCATATGTTCCAGGACACGAAATGCACTGCAAGGTCATTTGTGCCCAACTGCAAAGAGGGAATGCCAGAACAGCCTCACCGGCTGGGCTTTGCCTTGGCTCACACCCACCCGCAGACACAAAGCCAAGCACGAGCCAGGGCTGTCGGCTGGTGACAGGCTCATCTGTCCATGGTCCCTGCTGCGTTTCCAGGTTAGAAGACATCGTGCTGAACTGATGAGCAGCCGCTGCTCTGGCACAAGAACACAGGTCCTCCTGCCTGCGTAGTCCTGGTGCCTGTGTTCTCAGTGCCTCTGCTCCAAAGGGCTCAGAAGATTCCACTGCATTTCAGTATTTCATTCATAATTCAGAGCATTCTTATTCTCTAGATAAATCACCACGGCACCCAAAGGTGACATGGTTTTCTTAAAAGTCAAAACTACTGCTGTCCCCTTCAGTGGCAGGGCAAGAGCAAATGAGTTTCCAGTTTTCTATATAGGTTTGTGTGTGTACATCTATAAATAAACAGAGCGATATTCTGGTAACTGAATTGCCGCCCTCCCCTCCCCTGCCTCGGGAGCATCTTGTTCCCATCTCCCTCCATCAGAACAGTGAGCCAGAATGAAATGTCTGATTCCTGTTAAGTGCTGTCAGTACCGCAGCTGGGGAGAAGAATATCTGAGGGAAACGCACAAGTGCACTGGCATTTATTTATTTCCTGGGGATATGTAGATAGGACAGACCCCAGAGCACAAGTGCACTTGATGCTTCTGTCAGCCCAGGAGGGAGGTGAGGCTGCGGCACGGGCTGTGCTGTGCAGCTTTCGCTCACAGCGGCCCCGTGAGCTGCCGTGGATGGACCCAGGGCTCTGAAGGCTGCTGTGATTGAATCATCGTGTCCGACTGCTGCTTGCGGGAGGCAAACAGCCGTGCAAGGCTGACACTGCAGAACGGGATTAACCGCGATCACTGACTTGATTATTGTGCAGTTCCCGGGTCCGTAACTCTCGAGGACCACTTAGCTCACTGAGGCCTAGTTCTATAACTGAGAAAAGATGAACAAGCAGCTTACCACAAACTACTGCCCTTCCTTCTCACTCTCCATGGTGTGCACAATCCTGTGAAGATGCTGAGCGTGGGGAAAGTGTGGCACTTCGCTAAGACAAGGCAGTGAGCAGTCTTGGCTCCATTCAAAGCTGCCACCGGTTCTTTTCATGGCCTTTACTAAGTCACTTACGGGCTTCAGCCTGCTCCAGATGTGCTCATGTCAAGTAATGGGCACTGGGAAACCTCTGAGGTTTAGAGAAGTCTGCCAGGAGGTCCTTGCAGATGCCTGGCCCTGCACTCACGGGACTCGGGACAACTGCTCCTGTGCAACGCTCCTACAGGAAATGAGCACCTCTGTCTGCCATCCTGCCTCGTTCTCCTTTCACGCAGAAACCAAGCGTAATCCCGCAGAGACCTCCCGGCGGCTGCTGTCTGAGACTCCGACGGCAGCGATTTCCTGTGTGGATGCACCTGCGCCCGCAAACTCAGCATCTGTCTGCTGTAGGGGAAGAGGAAGAGGGAGGAAGAGGAAGGGCTGGGTTAGTGGTCACGCAGGAGGCTGGTTCGCTTCCCAACGTGCTGCCTCCACCAAAGTGAGATGCTGAGTAATTAACAGCCCCTTTCCACGGCTAGCAGCACCAGCCAGGGGAGATCTTTGTTCCTGTTTGGAGGGCGAGGGCTACAGGAGAAATTAGGAAACCCAGAGACAAGAGCAATTTGTCCTTGTTCCAGTGGTGCACACTGGTTTATTAATAGGAGCTGCACATGTTTCTGAGCCGTGGGGCCAGCCAGACACTGCGGCAGCAGCAGCAAGCTGGGACTGGCTGCTGGCTGCTGTCGTGAGTAATTTACCCCCAGCGCACGAGGCAAGTCGATGCCCTTCTGCGAGCATCTAATGGAAGTGAAGAAGGAACATGTTGTTCCAAGCAGGATTTATTTACTAAGAACTGGTCTTTTAGGGGAGCTGTTTCCTAAAGCTGTGCTGACCTCAGTGGAGTTCTGGGCAGATGATTTGTCCCTGGGTTCATTTGCACAGCTGTAGTTTAATCAGCTATCATTTCTACCAGTGAAATACGTACGATCGCTATTGACTTTGAAGCTCCAGAACCGAAAATATTAACCAACTGTGAAAATCTTCCAATAGGTGAAATCGGACTTCTCAGATGTTTCACAGCAAGCACATTCTCTTTGGTGGCATCAGAGCACAGAATTCTGGACTCCAACAAACCTCATTCTGCCATTTCTTCAGCACGTGCTCCCAAGCCAGTAACACTCCCGGCCCGTGTCAGGGGCTCTCGTGGTCCTCACCGCTTCAGTGCCTGGCTGCCTCACAATCTGTAATATAGTTACCTCCTCCTTTTCCTTTTTAAATAGGAGAGAAATGTTCTTTCAGCATTTTAGATAGGAATCTGACACCCTGGAAAGCTAACCAGTTGGCAGAGCTCGCACGGAGGATGTGTGTTGACAAAGGAGAGTGAATGCAGCTCTCCCAGCTGCTGCCTTAGTGTCGTAATCACTGCGCTGGCCTTCGCTGTGCTTCGCTAAGCAGCTCTCGCACTTCAGCAGCAGAGATCCAAATTTTTAAAATATTGTCTTGGACATGATATGCTTTCTGAATGCTTCAGTTTGTCCATACAGCATTCTCCACAGATGATAATTTACAGCAAATGTGGCATCTATACATGTTGTTAATTATTTATGGCTCAGTTACGTCAGCTTTTTTTTCACAAATAAGTTTCTTTTCTATCAAGTTTTTTTGGCAATAGACTTTCTTCTTCTAACTTGATAGCCAGTCAATTGTTCAAATGAAGCGAGCTCATCTTCCTTCATTTCTCTTTTTCCCTATCTGCTTTTTAGAAAAAGCTACAATAGGTAAGACTGTATCCCCTGTATCCCCGTCTAATTTGGGTTAGTTCTGTGCAATGTGTGCATGCAGACAAGTTCAAAGGAGAAAAAGCCATCAGCAGGCCCCTTTACTGGGTGAGGTTTTTATCTTCTTGATTAGCAGAAAAAGCAGGGGCATCCCATTGTTATTAAATCGCTTCGTGTTCCTTCTGTTCGGGAGCTGCTATTGTGGAAACAGCTCTCCACATCCTACTTGTTTTCGCTTCACAGCTGCTGTGCACCGAATTGTTTCTGTAATTGACATAAGATGTATCCTGTTCTCATTAGATTATTCCTACCTACAGATATTCTTCCTAGGTCTTCATCCATGAAATGACCCGCTATAATACAAGCCATCCCCGGGAGCCCACTGGAACTGGTACTTACATGAGTAAGCCTTACAGCACTTGATCCCCAGCTATTCAGGCTTTAGTCACTCCGTTAGCATCTCGTCCTACAGGGAGGCAGGATGACTGTACACAGCAGAGCAAGCGAGGAACAGTTTATTCACCATCACAGATTCTTTTGCCTATGTCTGCCTATTTGATTTAAAAATATATACATGCCAAAGGGCTTGATATGTCTCCTGTGCCCCATTTAGCATCTGCTGAGCGTCCCAGAGCAGCCTGCGGTGTAACACAAGTCACTGGAGGATAGATTTGATAGAGGGAAAAAAACAAAGCAATTGATACCCCCAGGCTCCAGAATTCTTCCAACTGATTCTTGCTGACTACAGGCAACAAAGCAATTTATGGCAACATGGTTGAAAGTTCCTTTTATTTCAAAGCTGCTAAACCCTCCCTGGCACGTAAAGTCACTTTTCATAAGGCAAACCCAGTGAGCTTGCTGGGTTCCCTCCCCAGATCTCAGCCCCGGGAAGCTTTGAACAGGAGTTAAAAGAGACATTAAGCACTGGGGAGGAATCAGGGAGACGTAGAACAGAAATTGGGGTTTAACATGGGGCCATGAGGAGCTCAGTGGAGAAGAGGCAATTTTTTCATGTGTTATTTCCTTTCTATGGCATTTCCCTGTTGGTCAGTCCTTCGGTACAGCGTTGTCGGTGGCAGCGGCCCGCTTTGCCCGATGAATGAAGTGCACGCTGCAGATGGGAGCTGGGGTGTTTGGAAGCGGCTGTTTGGAAAGTGGTAGCCAGATTATTTTATTTTAAGGCTCTATTGCAGCAAAAGGCAGGAAAACAGACAGGGGGAGAGTAGTGAGTGTTTCACTGGCACCGATTGTCTACCACAGCAGGTTCCGCACTTGAATTTGAGTGACTTCTCTCTCCAGATGGTTGGTGGGAGCTGAGTACCCAGATCTTTGCATAGCATGCTCCATAATGAAAACGTATGGCATCACTTGCTATCTTTTAAAAGCCCAAGTATAGCTCACTGTATTATGGATCCCTTCTTTGCCTGATGCAGAAAAAATGGGTATCTGTCACACGCCTAACCAGGGACTCCGAGCTAGGAGTTCCTTTCTTTCAAGACAGCCTCATGCTTTTACAACTGCAGAATCTTCCGATAATGTAAGTGCAGTCTTCTGTCCTTTTCATGTTGCCACCACGGTTCTCTTCACTTCCATGTTAACTGGGGCTTGTTTCTCCTCTATGTCATGTCATAAAATTATTCTGAAAAATGCAGAGGATTTACACTGATTGAAAACCTGTTTTTTTTAACATCCAGCTATACTGATTCTTGAAAAACAATAAACAATGCAGGGAAATTTACTAATTAGAAGTACCCCCAAGAAAAACAAGTCAGGGAGAAATTGGTAGAATGCCCTTAGTGTTACATTCTGTGTTGTCAGTTTGCACGCTTTTCTCTGACCTAAATATTCAGTACAACGGGTGATTCATGTACAGTCACTGATGCTATGAGAAATTCAAGTAATCTAAAGATTGTATGTTTGCATCCTCTCAGAAAGCAATAGTTATTTTACGGAAGGCAAACAGACTTAGAGGCGTGATCTTCTGAAATGCTGGATAGTTGCCTGTAGTCGGTTGCCCTGCCCATGTTCAATATAAAACTATTTCCACATTCTGTAACTTCGTTTCTGGATATGAAAACCCCCAAATCTGCTCTCTTCAATATATCCAGAGTCTTTGGAATAGTCCCATGACCTTGTTTGCTTGTCATTGTTTTTTTGTCAGGATTTAACATCTAAATCACTAGACAAACCTGGGTTAGACTGGATCCTACTGCCTCCTTTCCAGGCCAGAGGAATCCTTAGCTCCTAGACAGCCATCCTCATGCTCCGGGTACCCTCAGCTTGTATGTTACACGTCATAGGTGTGACACACTGGATTCCCTGTGTTTCTCCCACTTTCTGTTTTCCATCTGAGATGTGGTGTGAACTGGGAAATGCAATCAATGAGGAGAATCCACAGGCAGAAGCAGCCATAAACAAAGATGAGTGGTGGAGTCCCTGTGGGGTCTGGAGTGCAGTTGTTGAAACAAACCACTGGTGACCCAGAAAGATCTGAAGCTAACCAGAATGCTTTCAAGATGGAAATGTGGGACAAAGATGGCACAGATGAGTTGGTAATGGTCTCGGCTTTTTTTGCAGCCTCTATTCCAGATGTAGCTTTAAAATAACAGCAGCATGTTGGACCCACAGAAGGGCAAGACTGGGAGTCAGGAAACCTTCATCTGTTGGGAGACTCACACCGTGACTTTGCCCTTCTAAACCTGGGAACAATCTTTTAAAAGATCCTGATCGTCAGAGCTGGAGGCACCTTATCACAGTAATTCAGCTTCAGGGTGGCTGGACTAAATCATCTCAGCCTCAGTGGTTCTGTGGAAAATGACATCCTTGCTTGAGTCCTTATAAGGACTCATATGTGACTCAAAAATCCATTCTAAGAATTTGAGAGTCTTAACATGAATTTAACGGGGAGTGAGATCGGGTTCCAAGATGTCAGAATGGCAGCAAGCTCTTTAACTCATCGGGCTCCTGGGCACCTTTTACGGGAACTAACTCTGGGCCTTTTGCCCCTCAGATATTCTCCAGCCCTTGCAAAGGAAACTGCAGTAACAAATCAGATTCTGCAGTAACACATTCTAAGTCCTGAAGCAAAATTCAACAGTTTTAGAGGGACAGCATAAAAGGGAATGGGGCGGGGGAACTGGGGTGGGAAGTATTTATAATCCCTTTAATATTTTAGAATTTAATTATTTCCAAATTGGGTTAGCGAGACAGACAAGAATACTGCATCTAAAGCATGGAGCCCAGAGGCAGCACTGGAAAATGAGAGGAGAAATTTATAATAAAAAACCCCTATTGCTCCGAGGCAGCAGACTGGAACACTGACATTCCATTACTCCGTCTGTCTGCTGAATTCATTTAGCATCTGTGGCCTAAATAGGCTGGTTTTAAAGAGCCATGCTCCAGTTTTTATGTTGGAAGGGGGCAGGGGTTGTCAGAGGATTTTTCTTCATCAAAAGTGGTCTCAAGAAGGCACATGGGATTGTAGTTGATAGGGCAGAGTAATGCTAACCTCTTAGCAGTCGTAGTTAAAATAATCTTGGAGGGTTTTGTAATGCCTCACAGATTGGGGTCTGCATCCGCTGTTTGGGCAAAGCTGGAGCAGTAACGTTCACCCTCCTGTCCTGTATGTAACTGGAGCACGCGGTCTAGATCTGTGAAGGCGTGACACCAGCCATCATCAAAGTACAGACACTTCCAGCATCTCTGTACTTCAAGTATTAAAGTGCAGATTGTCAGAATGCTCTCTTTACCTCTTCTCTCAAACCCCAGACTGTCCAGCAGCACAGCATTCCTTGACACAGATGGTTCCCTTTCAGGAGTTCACCCCAGACATCACGGCAGCGATCGCCGCAGCACACAGCATCTTCCCCGGGATGCTCCTTTGCAGCCGCTAACTCCCGCCACCTTTGCATGGCTCGTGTGAGATCCCAGATCAAAAGCCTGAAGCGGGGTTCCTGCAGCATCACACACAACCTATATGTGTGTGCTGGAGGCTGGATGGATGGCTTGACAGCAGGCTGGAAGGGAAGCAAGAGAGTGGTTCTCCACTTTTTTCCTAGAAACCTACAAGTGTTTCACTTCTGCTTATTTTCTGAAACATCTGGATACCAGGAGGATAAAAGGTGCCAGCGTAACCTCCCAGTAAGATCAATTGTTTAAAACTTTCTGTGCATTTCCAGTCGTCTTTGGCTTCCTTCCCAAGGTTATAGAAACAGGTTTGTGAATTTCCTTGGAGTAGAATATAATGTGTTCTGTATAATTCTATTTCTTCTGTTTCCATTTTATGCAAATAATCTTTGATTCCCGTTCCCCTAATTTATCATCTTCAAGGACTTTGTGTAAATTATGCAGAAAGGAAAACCATGGGTTTTATGGAAAGTCACATACGAGCTGTTAAAATGGGCTTTTTCTCCTCCCCTTCATTGTTCTTTGCTCAATATGGATTTTATCAAAAGTTTTTGTCAAGTTTAATGGAGATTACTCAATAGACAGAAGGTGTGATAAAAAAATGTTACTGCTGCAGTCTACCATGGAACATGGCCATGCTTTTTGATTTCAAGCATACAGGGTCTTGTCCAGCAAGATTCTCAGAGCTACCTACAAAGTGTAAGTCTTCAACTCCCACGAGCTAAGTGAATCCTCGTGGGCTCTTGGACCTGGTTAACTGCCAGCTGGTAGAGAGTGATTCCGTCCAGTCGTGAAGGAAAGAGGAAAGGCTTGACTCTGATTTTTTTAGGTAGTGTGCTGGGAGTAAGACCTCATGAACTGCCCATAGTTGCTATTTAGTTTGCTGTCAAGGAGATACTGCTGATTCCTGAGAATATTTAATCTGGCTAATATTTTGGATCTGAAGAGAATCTTGCCCATAGTCATCCAGCCATAACCAGCATGGACACAGGCATCCTCCAGCAGAACAACTCAAATGCATTCACAGTTTTATTCCGTTCACTGACATTTTTTCCCATCACTGAATACCGTCATTGGCCATCTTCTGCTCGATTCTGCAGCCACTAAACTGGTTGAAGAGTGTAGTTGCATTACTGCTTCTTGATGCCATCCCCTTGTAGCCAGGCACGTGTGCTGCAGGGTGTCTAACCAAGGGGAGCCAGCCTCTGGAGAGTTGCTTTTAAAAACCTGTATTATTCCTTCTTTCCCCCATTAGGCAGCAGTCCAGCCAAATTTACCTTTGCTTTTACTTAAACATATTTCTTTTCTATTCTTTCCGTACAGGAACAGCCTGGCCTTGGGCAAATCTCCTGGGAGACCAGGTTGAAGCGCACCTGTGCTACGCCGCACGCAGCGGTGCAGGGCTGAGGCTGCTCTCTCTTGGCCAAACCAGTAACATTTCGCTATGGCTCAGGCTCCACCTCACAGTTCTTAAGGGATTCATCTCCATCACAAAGGAAATGTCCTGTAGTGTTGAAAGAGGACTTAATTTCGGTTATAATTATTTCATAGAATGAGAACTGTACAGTTATAAATCACCAGAGGCTTTTCTGCAGATTTCATTGAATTCTTTCTGCTTTGGGCTCACAACTGTTTCCTCCAGCTCACAGCTTTTTCTACAAAGCTTCCTTCTTGCTTTAACCTCTCACCTCTGCCTTTCCTTTTTCTCCACGTAGATAAATAACTCCCAATTAGACCCATGCCCAAAATCATGCAGGGTTGCTTACTACCTTCTTGTTCCCTTTGCTCACGTATCTTCATGGTCATGTCTGCCTGGGCTGTGGTGGTAACAACTGTGTGATCACAGCAGAACTGGCACAAGATCGATTTTTGGTGAGCATAACTGTTAGAGATGTGATTATTAATGGTAACAATAAATCATTGGTTGCAGTGATGTCACTGGCGTGTGTTTAACTGGCGTTTGAGGGGTCCTGTCTCTTTAAGAACCTTCCCCTGGGGAGGGCTCAGTTGGTTTTTCTGAAGAGCAGCAACGCCCTCCCCCAGGTTGTTTCTCCACTGAAGTAATTGCTGTGACTCCTCAGGTCCCAGACAACCAACAGATAATTAGTTCCAATTAAGTTCTCTCACAGGTGCTCAGGAGATTGCCATTTGGAAGCAGCAGCTTCTGCTGGAAGGTGGGAGCAGAACACCTGGGAGCAGGGGCAGAAAGAGCAGCGGCTCCGTCCTGGGATGGTGTGGCTTCTTGTTTAAGCAGGGGTATGTATGGGGAATCTGTTTTACTTTTAGAGATGGGACTGCTCAGGGTGGGTCCTTGTTGGGCTTCTCTTCCTGATTTTTTTTTTTTTTTAA